>JALPQI010020804.1:0-26380 GCA_025490895.1 Thaumatotibia leucotreta | reverse complement strand
CTTGTTTATTGGTGCGAGCGAGCCGGATAGAAAATAGTTAGTGATACAAACTATAGGGTATACTCTGACCACCAACTTTTGGCAGTAAAAAAGGCGGCAAATGAAAAAAAATGGCGCCCTTTTTCACTGCCAAAATTGTTGCACAAAATTTAACTTCGTAGTTTAACTTTGACACAAAAATTATGACGTTAAATTTTGTTTTCTCTAAATGCTTTTAACTATGTACCTAAATAAATATTTTCGCGTTATACTTATAATCGACCGTTACTTTGACATAGGTTGACTATACCAGCAGAGCTACCGTGTCGGAATCGTCTCGTACCGTCTAAACACGCCAATATATTCGATCGCTACCGTACTACGCGAAACATGTTTCTATTATACCTAAGTAATATAGTATACATAAACCCTTACTTTCAACAAATCGCATCTGAACTAACGCATGTCATTCTTATGAACTCTATGTCTTGACATTAAGGTTTATATTTGGATGTGTTTTATATGGTGGATGTGATTTTTTATTTAATTGTCGCTTTTTGTCGCTACCGCTACTTGTTCCGCATAAGTTTAGTCTTGCTCGCGGTTTCGTTTGTTTAGTAATCCCATACGAAATTTCCCGCCTTTGTTACTCCAATTGGGATTCTTTTGGTCGCGCACCTTGCGGTTTCAGAGGAACTTCCTCCCGCGGACGGTCCGTCTGTGGAATGAGCTCCCTGCCGAGGTTTTCCCGTTGGACTACAGTATGGGGTTCTTCAAAAGAGGAATGTACAAAGTTCTTATTGGGTCGTCAACGCGCATGTGACACCCCTGGGGTTGCAGGTGCCCATAGGCTACGGTGACTGCTTTCCATCAGGCGGGCCGTACGCTTGTTTGCCACCGACGGTGGTATAAAAAAAAAAGATGAAAAAATCAAGAAATAAAATAAAAAACAAATGATTCTCTTTTCAAATAGGTATGGTGGATACGCATAACATCATCAGCCTATCTCAGTCCACTGCTGGACGTAGATCTCTCCTTTTACTTATGCATATGGACGCATTAGAAGGTAATATCCATAATCGCCACGCTGGGCAAGCGGGTTGGCGATCGCAGTATTGTGTCCATTATGATGACGCTGCTGCCCATTATCAATCTTCAATAAAACGGTCAGTGACACTTCAATCCCTTAGTCGACTCTTACGTGAAAATCGCTAACGCTTAGTAGCGTATCGTAGTTTGCCCTCTCTGTCGCTCTTTCATATTAGTGCGACAAAGACAGTTAGCTGCCTTTCGTTTACGATTGACGATTAAGCGCTAGCGATTGGCAACTTGTCTAAGCACCCTGTGCTCCTAAAGAGAACTCACAGACAGACGAATTTTATCATATAACTAATAGATAGGAATAGGATATTGCAGACCATTTGAATTATTTCTCCAATTGTTAGTATCTGAGTCATTTCTACAGTTTTGTAATGAGAAAAGTAGGCAGTTTAGTTGTCAATGGTACTAATTTGGCACATTTAGAGTAACGTATTGACAGTTTATTACAGCAAAGTATTGTAATAGTATTGCTTAAGCATGTCAACTTTATGATAAGAGCATGCCTGCTAATTTTGTTTGATTGTGTGAAACTTTACATAGCTATTATTAATAGCAAGTTATTTAAATATATAATTTTCGAGATAATTATGTATAACCTTTTTCGAGAAAATCAGGTATTTACACACTGTATAGCTTATACAAGGAGCCCTGAGGCTGTAAAAAGCACAAAATGTTATGTGATATGAGTTTTGGTCCAATCTCCAAAAAAAAAAAGTTTACTATGGATATATAACTGCATATGCTCAGAAAGTGCTCTTTTTAAGGGTAAACTTATGCACAGAAAGAGATGCTTTTCCGCACACGTGTAGGAATTAATTTTCATAGTAATTTTCCGCACGGCCTGGCTGGTACTGATAGTTTAGTTTTTCTCGCAAATGTAGGCTTTCCACACTTGTATAATAAATAACTATTATCATCTTAAATTAAATATACATGCCCGAAACGTCAGGATAATACTTAACGTAAGTTAACGCCATTAAAACCCGCTTGTTTTTAAATATATCATCATCATCATGTCAGCCATAAAACGTCCACTGCTGAACATAGGCCTCCCCTCTGGACCTCCACATGTACCGGTTAGATGCGACCTGCATCCAGCGTGTCCCGGCGACCTTCATAAGGTCGTCTGTCCATCTTGTGGGTGGACGTCCTACGCTACGTTTGCTCAGCCGTGGTCTCCACTCGAGCACTTTAAATATCATCATACATCATCATATTCAGCCGTTATTTGCCCACTGCTGAGCATAGGCCTCTCTTCTTGTACACCACTGGTCCCGGTCCTGAGCTAACCTCATCCAAAAGTGACCCGTATTCTTCCGAATATCCACCCACCCACCGAGCGATCGGACGCCCGAAAATATGTATAAAAATATTATCTAGAATATCCGAAACGCGAATGAATGATTGAATGGATACGTTTATTCATTCATTCGCGTTTCGGATGCCATATATGCTACCGTTTCGGGTACCATTGTACCCGTTTCCATTTTCATGGCAACTTTATCTAAGCCGAAATCAAACACGATTAGTACCAATAAAAAACATCCAATTATTAAACACAATCCGCTAAAGTTCGTGCGAATACCCAATAACATCACAATTAACGACCATTAGATCATTTTTATTGAAGATAGGGAACGGAACAGACCTTCATGTTAACGGTAACATAGATACAACCTTATAAGTAATAAGCCGTATGTTCCTTTGAAGTGTATGGCGCTTGGTACCTTTTGTTACCGAGAAGTGCCTTAATACAATACTGACGCGTTAAAGCGAAAGGTCTTAAGAGGATTTTTTTTCTAAAATCGAATAATCACCAAATAAAATAAAAAAAACCGACTTAAATTGATTTTTTCAAGATCCCATCGTCAGAACCCGACTTGGTGACAACGTGACAATCTTAGAAATACACCTGTTCTATTAAAAAAAAATTGAAAATCGAATCTAGATTCACGATTCTCGGAGACAAAAGATGAGTAACGTATATTTAAAAAAAAACAATCGTATTGAAAACCTTCTCTTTTTTTAGGGAGTTAAGTGTGCCTGTGTGCAGTTCTTTTTGCTATATCCCTTCTAGATATATTATACACCAAAATACCATAACTTTGGAAGAAATATTTGTGCTTACCGCTGCTTTTAGGTACCTACCGGGATTTTAACCAGTTAGCTTAAGATGGTCACGTGTTTACCATTTATCGTGCTACTTGTCTCTTTCGCACTTACATACTTATTAACACGACGACATCAACGATAAACGATTAAACACGGTACCATCACAAGTGTACAGAGTTATGTTATGAAGATTCTAGAATAAAATAAAATTCATATTTTAAAGACAAACGGGTCTTAATCTCAGGCAGTCAGACCTCAGGCATTATAACGTCACGCCCGAAACGTCATATAATTAAACGTGAATTTACGCGATTGAGACCCGTTTATATTTCCTTTGTATTTCAAATAGTTTATTCTATGACAGGACATGCAGTATGTATAGTCAACCAATTTGAATCCTAACCCACTCGGAAACTTTGTCTCAGCGATTGTTATAAATCAGACTGTTAGAAATAGCCTCCTGGCCTGGCCTAGTGTTCCAATTGGTAGTGTGTGCATAACTAGATGGCGCTTTAGACCCTTTCGTCATTGATCAGATATTTTTGCGTGAGAGTGAGGCGTGTTCGTTGGATTGATAGCTTTATTTTTAGTGATCTTGTTCATGCGTACTTTAGTCCAATAAATGGGGATTTTTCAAAGCGTAGCATTTTTACAGAATCGTTTTGAAACACTCAAAAAGTCAAAAGTAACATTTGGATGTCAATTTTAATAAAAAAATACGGGTTTTAAAGCCTCTTTCTCAAAATGTCTTAGAAGAATTTCCCTACCACATTTTCTTCGTAAAAAAAAATCATATTAAACCTGATTTTGTTCCGATCAGTTCAAAGCTAAACGAGTTGTAGAGAAATTTCAGGATTTTATTAAAAAAAACCTATTAAAGGTCCAATTTTTTTTTCCATTCATCGTCTATGTTAATGAGATTGGAATATTATTCAGGACTAGGGTTTTGACCTCCAAGGCAATGATTCCAGGGACCTCGACAAAAGCTGTTTGAGGTCAGATACATATTAATGAATTGATGTATGTACAGTAGCGTTCAGAATTGCATAAACAATTTATGAATGAATTCATTCATAAACTGTCGATGTAATTTTGCCCCACTGTACCTTCGAAATATGTATAAATAATAATCTAGGATTTGATTCTATAAAAGAAACAGTTTAGAATAATCTTAAATAATACATAAAATAATAAGATGGATTTCCATTGTCATCAGCTTGCATTGTTAATTGTCACCCCCGTAGCTTAGTTGGTAGTGAACCTGCCTATGAAGCTGGAGGTTCCGGGTTCAAATCCCGGCGAAGGCATTATTTGTGTAGGTATTATCACAACCACCTTATCGCCTAGTACCGTCACAACCCTTAATTGAGCTTACCGTGGGACTAGGTCAAAGTCAAAGTCAAAGTCTAATGATTATTTTCATCACACTTGCTGTTTAAGTGCGCCATTGTTTGCGTGCGTAGCGGGAGTAATAGAAAAGTGAAATTCCCTAGGAAGTAATAGAAATGTAAGTACGTCATTTAATAATATAATGTCTTAAAACTTATTTTTTGTCGGCAAGTGTAATGAAAAACATTGTATACATCACGGTTGGTAAGCGGAATACTGACTTGAGTCATAAAAGCCCTCCGCCTATCGGCGTCGGGCTTCTCACACTCTCGTTAGTAATTCCGTACTTACCTCCCTTGATCCACAATGTACTGTTATTCAATTTAGATTTGTGTAAGATGACCCAAGATATTTTTATTATTTTTCTTCGTCGATTGGTCTACATTTTTTGAGATGGACATAAAGATAACGAGTGTGACCAACAACCGATGTGATCGTGGGTGGCCGAACTTTTAATTGTGGTCTATTTATAGCGTTACTGACCTCACCGTGTATCAATAAAATTACTACCAGGTTTTAGGTTAACCATTTAACTACAACTACATTCTGTTATCATCACACATGCTTCTACCAAAGCGTACCCGCTTTGGTAGAAGCATGTGTGATGATAACAGATATAAAATAAAAAAACGACCAAGAGCGTGTCGGGCCATGCTCAGTGTAGGGTTCCGTAGTTATACAAAAACGGCTGGGCCGATTATGTTCAAAATAGTTTCATTTTAAAGTATTCTATAAGCCCACTATTCATGATTTTTTTCATATTTTTGGATCTACGGATCAAAAGTTAGAGGGGGCACAATTATTTTTCTTCTGGAGCTATTATCTCCGAAAATATTGACTTTAGAAAAAAACTTTCTACGAAGAAACTTATTTTTTTAAGAGACCTATTCAATGATTCCCCACACTATAGGATTACAGCAAATCAAAAAAATCATCCCCACTTCGCCAGTTGGGGAGGTACACGAAAAAAATATTTTTTCTTTTTTTATTGTACCACTTTGTTGGCATGATTAATATATATATACCAGTATACCTGTAGCAAATTGCAGATTTCTAGTAATAACGGCCACTGAGCTATGCTGCGGACAGACGGACAGACGGACAGGCGGACATGGCGAAATTATAAGGGTTCCGTTTTATTACAGAGAATATAATAATGGTTCTAAGGTTACATTACATGTGCTTGTGAAGCATTCTATTGTTAATTGTTTATAGAGTTACAAACACGTAAAAATACAGGGTGATCATGAGTACTTTACCCATGCATTTTTGGTGTCAAAAGAAATAAAACATATATTATTATAATATGGACGTATACAAGTACATACGTCATTTTTGATACGTCGTTTTGTACATAACTAGTAAAAAAACAGGGAAATATAATTTTGATTGGAAAGTTATTTTTTATTGTTTCTTAAGTTAAAATGTTTTCGCAAACTTGTTGCTCATTTTCTCTATGTCAAATATGCTGGCATTTTTCAGTGAGTTATGATGAAAATTGTTTTTTAAAAACATACAATTATCTATAAAACTAAGCCGAATCCAGAAAACTTCACATGACATTATATTCTCAAAATGTGGTTAGGATTAAACCTTGTCGAGTTTGTCGGTATACTCATTCCACCCTGTATAAGTATTCCACATAAATTGATGTAAGATATTAATACGTTGAAGTTGATGTGAAAACTCATATCTAATGAATTATTAACTAAATATTTTCATTCGAGCTTTTATTTTTTCCTCGGTAGTCACACTTCTTAATACTATATATTATAAATTATAAATATTGGGCTTGTGATCTTGGTCGTTTTTTCTTTAATATATGACATCCAATTAATAGGTATTTCCAATTGTCCATCTAACACTAAAATCTATGCTCTCTGGCAGTGTAAACAGAGCGAAGTGAGTCATCGGATGCGTATACGCACGCGTGAATAATGATCGTTGCCGAGCTATACTTATACTTACCTATAGTGACTCACCAACAAGTTAGGTATTATCAGGGGACTTTCATAGAGGTTCAACTAACCAGTAGCCGTACCATGATATTGCAAGTATCGGTAACGTTAGGTTTTATATACGTAGTTGCCGATTTCTAAGAATGAACTTTTGACTGTTACAGATAAATCTTTATTAATATGAGGATGCCGCGTGGTGACGGTAGTAAGAATATATTTGTCACCACCCCAACTCTTCCCGCGGGAGTCGTAAGAGTCGACTAAGCGATTGAAGTGTCACTGATCATTCTTTGATTTGATTGATGATGGGCAGCAGCGTCATCATAGTGGACACATTACTGCGATCGCCAGTCCTCTTGCCCAGCGTGGTGATTATGAGCATTTACCTCCTAATGCGTCTATAGGTACGCATAGCTAGTAGGAGAGGCCTACGCCCAGCAGTGGACTGCGATAGGCTGATGATGTGATGTAAATATGAGTATAAGACTCACCATATATATAAACCTATCTTCTAAATTGTCAAATACTCTAATATAATAAATATAGTCGACACGTAAAGCAGGCCATCCGATAGAATTCATTACGTATTAAGTAAAACCTAACGTATCCTACTTTGCAACCACAGAACAAAAAATAACGTAGAAGCGGCTTATACCCCGATTCTCGAGAGAACCGATGTCGCCACACTCACACTGGCGCAAACATGCACACAGAAGTATCTGAAAGCTTATTGGCTATAAAATCTTATACAAAAATAAACTTTATTTCGAATGCGACAAAAGCAAAATTATACTACTCGTTTTATTACTTACGACGTTTCGCTTGCTACTACTAACTTGCAAAGAGAGTGTTGCCATCTAGCGTCGAGTAGCATAAGTCTGTTTATAACTAAAACTCAATAGTTCAGCAACTCCCCAATAGATGGCGAATCCTTGTTCTCTCTCCCACATACGTGGCATTTCCCAAGAGTAAAAGAGATAGGCTGCTTTTTGCACGTTATGGCTAACAAGCGTCATAGTGCTGTGCAAGAGTCGGTATTATATCGATAAAATATATATAATTATATATATATATATATATGAAGTAATAGCATTGGGCGTCTAGGGAGGTAATTACGGTATTTGTAACTAGAGTGTTAGATTTTAATGACTTGAGTTAGTATTCCGCTTACCGACCGTGATGCATACAATGTTTTTCATCACACTTCTAAGCAAAAAAAATTGTTTTAAGACAAAATATTGTTAAATGACGTACCAACTTTTCTATAACTCCCTAGGGAATACTCCCGCGATGCATGCAAGCAATGGGGCGCTTACAAAGCAAGTGTAATGAAAAAGTACATTTCTTCATCATATTCTATCATCATCATATCAGCCGAAAGACGTCCACTGCTGAATCATCAGTCCACCTTGTGGTGGGCCTACCCACGCTACGCCTTCCGGTACGTGGCCGCCACTCAAGAACATTCCCGCCCCAACGGCCATCGGTTCTACGCGCAATGTGCCCCGCCCACTGCCACTTCAGTTTAGCGATTCGGAGAGCTATTTCGGTTACTTTGGTTCTGCTGCGGATGGTCTCATTTTTAATTCGATCACGCAGAGAGACTCCTAGCATAGCCCTTTGGGTATAGCTCTCCATTGCCCTTTGGGTGACTTTGAGCCTTCTTATGAGGCCCATTGTAAGCGGCCACGTTTCAGTACCGTATGTCATCACTGGCAACACACACTGATCAAAGACTTTCGTCTTCAAACACTGCGGAATATTGGACGAAAATATGTGTCGTAGCTTCCCGAACGCTGCCCAACCGAGTCGGATTCGACGATTGACCTCTTTCTTGAAGTTGGACCTACCTAACTGGATAGTTTGTCCTAGGTATATATATTCGTCTACAACTTCGAGTGTAGTCTCCGATTATTACGGGAGTTGGTGCTACATGGGAATTTGACATGATTTTAGTCTTATCCATATTCATCCTGAGACCAACTCGCTCGGAGGCTTTACTGAGATCAACGAGCGTAGTACTTAAGTCCTCCAAGGTCTCAGCCAAGAATATTATACTATATCTTTGGTTCTCTAGTTTGGTTTTTACGGAACTCATATTTACCCAGGGTGTAACTAAAATTAGTGGTGCTTCTTTTAATGTCAAAGTGATTACTTTGACATTGAAAGGAGCTCTTTTATATTATATAATTTTAGATAGCGGAGCATTTTTAAATAAAACAAATATAATAATAATATATAACAAATAATTAATTCATAACCTTTTGAATAATTAAAAACAGACAGATGGACAGTCGGGCAGACAATGATAACGATAATTTGAGAACGGCACCTTAAAATTCACACCCATAATATTATAATATTAGGATATGCTCATGCTCACAGTAAGTAAGGCTGAGATGATGATGATGACGATGACATTCGGGCGGAAATGGTGAAACTATGTTTTGGCAACGAAACCTTAATATCTACAATATTATAATATTATGATAAGCAGACCTACACTCAGCAGCTAGCAGCAAAAGGCTGAGATGATGATGATGATGACGATGACAGTCGGAAACCCGATTAAATAAATAAAGATTATAGAGAACATGTTTAAATTTTTTTCACTTAATCGGCTCAAGTCAACTAATGTAGGTATATCGACGAAATAAAATATCGATATCGATACCTTTTCGGACCCTTTCCTCGCATTGGCCGCTACTCAGCCTATCGTTCCGAAATTCTAGAAATTTCCATAGTTTCATGCCAAACAAGAAACGACCTTATTATTGGCATATAAAGTTGTTTCTTATTTAGTGTAGTACAAACATCTTGCGGAAGACGAAATATTTTAGAAAATATTAACAAATTAAGAACTTCTTGTGGTATGAAATACCTTCATTGGTGAGGTTTGACTTCTGGCTATTACTTTTACATCCCAAAACGGCACAAAAAGGCATATTTGCACATTCTTTTTCGGATTTATTCGAAAACGATCTCACGTGAGCGCGCTTAGAGAACTGACGGCCTACTGTGGTTAACTTTTGTGCAGGTAAGCCTTGCGCTGCTTACTATTGCCACACGCGCTGCGCTTACATTACGCTTCTACTGTTTTTTCTGTTTTGTGTTTGCAACTCATGGTACGGCTACAGGACTGATACCGTAAACATTTCCACGAATGTTCGGGGATTTTTCTCTGTCACTCCAACGAAGGCGTCATTAGAGTGACAGAGAAAAATCTCCGTTTGCGAACTTCGTAGTTCGCGGTAGGACCGCAGAGTGCGTAGCTAAAATGCCATTCTGCAATCGTATAAGGTAAGCAAAAAGTGATAAATGTAGATATGAGTATGACAGATTCGAACGAAAAGTCACGTGACCACTCCCACACATTGCGGTCACGCGATTTTTCATATTTTAAAGACAAACGGGTCTTAATGACGTGCCTGTGGCCTGCGACCACGGGTGTAACGTCATGCCCGAAACGTCTGGATATAATTAAACGTAAGTTTACGCGATTAAGACCCGTTTGTCTTTAAAATATGAGTGATAATCGTGAAATTTTAAATCAATATACGTGATTTTTCGTTGGAATCTATCATTATCTTACATTTATCACTATATGTATCATCTCTTGTACCTACCAACAACATGAGCCGGATTGAGTTGAAATCTTTATGATGCTCCCACACATACATCATCAGCCTATGTTAGCCCACTGCTGGACGTAGGTCTCTCCTATTAACTATGCGTATAGACCCATTAGGAGATAAATGCCCATAATCGCCACGCTAGGCAAGCGGATTGGCGATCGCAGTAATGTGTCCACTATGAGGACGCTGCTGCCAATCATCAATCGTTTATCAAACAATTACCTAGTCAGTGACACTTCAATCCCTTAGTTGACGCTTATGACACCCGCATGAGTTGTTGGGGTGGTGACAAATGTATTTTTTCATCACACCTGTTCCGTAAGTGCGCCAATACGCTGCGGTGATGCAGGCCGTAGGTGCGTCATTACGTCATAGTATGCCGTTAAGGATTTTCATACAACATTACGTCGCACTAGTGGGGTCCGGCGCACGCCGCGCGCCGCGCCGAGATTTCTTTTATGAAAATGATGAAATTAAGTCATCCCTGATTTAGACCATTTTAGAGTAGTTTTGTGAAAATATATTGTTTTATTTACTTTTGTGCATCACAGGTTTGATGAAAAACATTGTGTGTGCCACGGGCGGTACAAGAATTACGAACTCGTGTTAGAATTAAGCCCTCACCTTCGGCTCGGGCTTGAATTCACACTCGTTCGTAATTTCTTGTTTACCGCCCTAAGTACACAATGTACTATTACTGCCTCACCACAAAGCAAGTCGGACCATGTTCAGTGTAGGGTTCCGTAGTTACTCAAAAACGGGTTGGCCGATTACGTTCGAAATAGTTTTTTTTAAGTATTTTATAAAAAATCATGGAGAGTGGAATGATTTTTTTCTATATTTTATTCTACTACTTAGACGGCGTGATTAATATGTATAGGTACATATACCATATTGCAAATTTCTAGAACAAACGGCCAAGGAGCTATGCTACGGACAGGCAGACAGAAGGACATACGGACATGGCGAAACTTTAACCCTTGACTACCTACGTCCTGTTTGTGTCACACAACCACCTATGTGCGGTCATGGAGACCGCTTCTTCTTATGGGACCTGATTTATTTAGTTTGGCGTGACTGAAGGGGGTTTAATAATATTAAATACACTTTAAATTGTTTCAGGCATTTATTAACCAAAAATAATATAAAAATAATCAACATTTTCTATTTCAAACTTAACATATTTATTGACTTGTTGTATTTTCGATTACAAAACTAAGTATCCTTCAGGATATGAGATTACAAAATTAAAGAACATTAATAATAATATAAATAAATTCAAATTCGCGATGACCATTTTGACATTTGTCATGTCATGTTCAACGAAGCTAGACGCGTAAAAGAAAATTAATGCAGACAAGAAGTCGTACAAAAGCGGAGACTACCAGCGCACGACCCCCACCTCCGCCCGCCTCGTCCAGCTCACCGTCCACATCGTCGTCGGGCGATGACTTTGCTACGGCGCCCGACACAGACGGATCCAGTGACGAGAGCGGGCCACCGCCGCCGCCGCCGCCACGACCACCTGCGCGACGAGGACGGCCACCGCTGCCGGCACGCTTGGGGCCCGCGGGACATCCTGCCCCGCCCACGGCTCCCGCTGCCGGTGGTGTAGTGCGTCGCATGCGATGGACTCAGACGATGAATGAAAATTGCATGCGCGCCTACTACGAGGCTACAGAGGGGGGAACCCGACTGACCGCGTACCGTTCTAGGATTCTGCCTCTGTTTCAGGCTCTTGAACCCGCCATCGCCGTATCGGAGCAACGACTAGCGGATCAGGTGCGGGTCATTCTACGTTCTAAACGTTTGGATGACTCGACACTTGATCGGCTTCGCCTGCAGGCACTCTCGACTCGCGCAGCTTCCACCTCGGCGCGGGATCAGCCCGCCACGTCGCCGGATCCGGTGCCGACACCTGACCTGGCAGAACTGGAAAAGTCCTGGACCGGACGGATTGCACAACTTCTGGCTAAAATGGTTTCGGTGCTCCCACTCGCGATTGGCAGCGCAATTCCAACAAGCCATTGAGCTTGGTTCCCTGCCTCCTTCCTTAACAACAGGTGTAACCTTCCTGCTCTACAAGTCTGGTAGTACCACGGAACCGAAAAACTACCGACCCATCACGTGCTTGCCTACACTCTACAAGCTCCTTACATCCATTTTGAGAGCAAAAATTAACACGCACATTGTTGCGAACAATGTTCTGGCCTCTGCTCAAAATGGATGTAGGGTTGGGTCCCGTGGTACTAAAGAGCTCCTCCTCATCGACATGACCATTTGCCAGCAAGTCCGGCGTAACAGAGGGGCCCTCTCCGTCGCTTGGATTGACTACAAGAAGGCCTATGATTCGGTGCCCCATTCATGGTTGAAGAGGGTCTTGGAGCTGTATAAAGTTGATGCAGCTTTAAGATCCTTTCTCGGCGCGTGTATGGGGCAGTGGACCACAGTCCTTCGTCAACCAGGAGGCGGAGATGACCCCTCTGGCCCGCAGGACTTCATAAGGATCGAGCGAGGCATATTCCAGGGTGACAGTCTGAGTCCCTTATGGTTCTGCCTAGCTCTGAATCCCCTCAGCACCCTGCTGAAGGATTCAGGACTAGGTTGTCGGCTTCGGAGAGAGGGTGAAGTCATTTCTCACCTTCTGTACATGGATGATCTCAAATTATTTGCACCAAATAGCCAAGACTTGTTGGAGCTACTGCGAACCACAGAAGTTTTCAGTAGTGCCATCAATATGGAGTTTGGTGTCGATAAGTGTGCGGTTATGCATGTGCAGCGGGGGAAAGTAGTAAATTCAACAAATTTACAGCTTTCTGAGACAATGACGTTCAGATCTATCTCGGAAACAGAAACCTATAAATACCTTGGTATGTCACAGTCTTTGGGTATTGAAGATATGGGAATTAGACAGGCGGTGAAGGAGCGCTTTTTCAGCCGGCTCACAAAAGTACTTAACAGTCTTTTGTCAGGAGGCAACAAAGTGCGCGCCTTCAACGCCTGGGTAATGCCCATACTCACATATTCCTTTGGCATACTAAGGTGGACTCAGACCGAGCTGGACGCCCTGGATCGAAGGGTCCGTACACTGCTTACCACACATCGAATGCTACACCCGCGCTCATCAGTTATGAGATTGTACATCCCGCGGAGGTGTGGGGGCCGCGGCTTCTTAAATGCCAAAAACCTCCACAACCACGAGGTGTACAATCTCAGAAACTATTTTCTTAACAATGAGTGCGGGATGCATCGTGATGTGGTGGCAGTAGACCGGAACTTCACGCCGCTCTCCTTGGCAAAAGAGAACTGGCGCAGACCTGTGGTACTAAGCACCGAGGACCGCAAGGCGGTATGGAAGAGCAAGGAGCTACACGGGCGGTTCTACAAGTCCCTCACGGGACCTGACGTAGATCTGCTCGCGTCGGTGAACTGGCTACGATTCGGGGACCTCTTCGGAGAAACCGAGGGTTTTGCCTGTGCAATTGCTGACGAGGTTATCATGACGAATAACTACCGGAAATATATCCTGAAGGACGGTACGGTCGACATTTGTCGGGCATGCCGCCGTCCCGGTGAGTCACTCAGGCATATTATTTCCGGTTGTTCTCAGATTGCTAACACCGAGTACTTGCACAGACATAACCTCGTAGCCAGTATTATACACCAGCAGCTTGCTCTTCAATACGGCCTTGTGGACGTCGAAGTGCCATACTATAAGTACACAACTGCACCAGTTCTCGAAAATGGTCGTGCCACGCTCTATTGGGATCGACCTATCATCACGGACAGGAATATTGTTGCCAATAAGCCTGATATCGTGCTGGTAGATCGATCGCAGCGCCGGGCTGTGCTCGTCGACGTCACCATCCCCCATGATGAGAATCTCGTGAAGGCCGAAAAGGACAAGTCCAGTAAGTACCTAGACTTGGCCCACGAGATAACCGCCATGTGGGATGTTGACTCGACGATCATAGTCCCGATAGTCGTTACAGCGAACGGTTTAATAGCGAAGAGTCTCGACCAACACCTTAAGAGTCTCTCTCTAGATGGCTGGATCAAGGGTCGGATACAGAAGGCGGTAGTCCTGGACACGGCGCGGATAGTCCGTCGGTTCCTCTCTCTGCGACCTTAACCACCGGCAGCTTGGGCCCGCCCCGTTGCCGGCGGCATCCTAGGTTAGGTTTTTTATAATGTGTTTATGTGTTTTGTATTGTTTTTGTATGTTTTATTGTATTTTACTTTTATAGACATTTGTATAAAAAACCTAACTTAAGAGAATAGAGAAATAAAGGAGATAATAATATAAATAAAGGACTCAGACCGAGCTGGACGCCCTGGATCGAAGGGTCCGTACACTGCTTACCACACATCGAATGCTACACCCGCGCTCATCAGTTATGAGATTGTACATCCCGCGGAAGTGTGGGGGCCGCGGCTTCCTAAATGCCAAAAACCTTCACAACCACGAGGTGTACAATCTCAGAAACTATTTTCTTAACAATGAGTGCGGGATGCATCGTGATGTGGTGGCAGTAGACCGGAACCTCACGCCGCTCTCCTTGGCAAAAGAGAACTGGCGCAGACCTGTGGTACTAAGCACCGAGGACCGCAAGGCGGTATGGAAGAGCAAGGAGCTACACGGGCGGTTCTACAAGGCCCTCACGGGACCTGACGTAGATCTGCTCGCGTCGGTGAACTGGCTCCGATTCGGGGACCTCTTCGGGGAAACCGAGGGTTTTGCCTGTGCAATTGCTGACGAGGTTATCATGACGAATAACTACCGGAAATATATCCTGAAGGACGGTACGGTCGACATCTGTCGGGCATGCCGCCGTCCCGGTGAGTCACTCAGGCATATTATTTCCGGTTGTTCTCAGATTGCTAACACCGAGTACTTGCACAGACATAACCTCGTAGCCAGTATTATACACCAGCAGCTTGCTCTTCAATACGGCCTTGTGGACGTCGAAGTGCCATACTATAAGTACACAACTGCACCAGTTCTCGAAAATGGTCGTGCCACGCTCTATTGGGATCGACCTATCATCACGGACAGGAATATTGTTGCCAATAAGCCTGATATCGTGCTGGTAGATCGATCGCAGCGCCGGGCTGTGCTCGTCGACGTCACCATCCCCCATGATGAGAATCTCGTGAAGGCCGAAAAGGACAAGTCCAGTAAGTACCTAGACTTGGCCCACGAGATAACCGCCATGTGGGATGTTGACTCGACGATCATAGTCCCGATAGTCGTTACAGCGAACGGTTTAATAGCGAAGAGTCTCGACCAACACCTTAAGAGTCTCTCGCTAGATGGCTGGATCAAGGGTCGGATACAGAAGGCGGTAGTCCTGGACACGGCGCGGATAGTCCGTCGGTTCCTCTCTCTGCGACCTTAACCACCGGCAGCTTGGGCCCGCCCCGTTGCCGGCGGCATCCTAGGTTAGGTTTTTTATAATGTGTTTATGTGTTTTGTATTGTTTTTGTATGTTTTATTGTATTTTACTTTTATAGACATTTGTATAAAAAACCTAACTTAAGAGAATAGAGAAATAAAGGAGATAATAATATAAATAAAGGACTCAGACCGAGCTGGACGCCCTGGATCGAAGGGTCCGTACACTGCTTACCACACATCGAATGCTACACCCGCGCTCATCAGTTATGAGATTGTACATCCCGCGGAAGTGTGGGGGCCGCGGCTTCCTAAATGCCAAAAACCTTCACAACCACGAGGTGTACAATCTCAGAAACTATTTTCTTAACAATGAGTGCGGGATGCATCGTGATGTGGTGGCAGTAGACCGGAACCTCACGCCGCTCTCCTTGGCAAAAGAGAACTGGCGCAGACCTGTGGTACTAAGCACCGAGGACCGCAAGGCGGTATGGAAGAGCAAGGAGCTACACGGGCGGTTCTACAAGGCCCTCACGGGACCTGACGTAGATCTGCTCGCGTCGGTGAACTGGCTCCGATTCGGGGACCTCTTCGGGGAAACCGAGGGTTTTGCCTGTGCAATTGCTGACGAGGTTATCATGACGAATAACTACCGGAAATATATCCTGAAGGACGGTACGGTCGACATCTGTCGGGCATGCCGCCGTCCCGGTGAGTCACTCAGGCATATTATTTCCGGTTGTTCTCAGATTGCTAACACCGAGTACTTGCACAGACATAACCTCGTAGCCAGTATTATACACCAGCAGCTTGCTCTTCGATACGGCCTTGTGGACGTCGAAGTGCCATACTATAAGTACACAACTGCACCAGTTCTCGAAAATGGTCGTGCCACGCTCTATTGGGATCGACCTATCATCACGGACAGGACTATTGTAGCCAATAAGCCTGATATCGTGCTGGTAGATCGATCGCAGCGCCGGGCTGTGCTCGTCGACGTCACCATCCCCCATGATGAGAATCTCGTGAAGGCCGAGAAGGACAAATCCAGTAAGTACCTAGACTTGGCCCACGAGATAACCGCCATGTGGGATGTTGACTCGACGATCATAGTCCCGATAGTCGTTACAGCGAACGGTTTAATAGCGAAGAGTCTCGACCAACACCTTAAGAGTCTCTCGCTAGATGGCTGGATCAAGGGTCAGATGCAGAAGGCGGTAATCCTGGACACGGCGCGGATAGTCCGTCGGTTCCTCTCTCTGCGACCTTAACCACCGGCAGCTTGGGCCCGCTCCGTTGCCGGCGGCACCCTAGGTTAGGTTTTTTATAAAGTGTTTATATTTTGTATTGTTTTTGTATGTTGTATTGTATTTTACTTTTATAGACATTTTTATATTTTTTATAGACATATTTAACACCTAGCCTAAGAGAAGAGATAAATAAAGGAGATATAAATCTTTTCATTATAAAAAAATAAAATTGAGTAATCGTAAATGGTATTAAACTATCAAATTTGGTTACAAATAAGATATTTTTGTAAAATTACATGCTTTTAAAATAACCATTCTTGTCTGCCGTCGACACACAATTTGTTCGAACATTCAAATTCAAAGCAATTTTCTAGTCCCACGGAAGACGCTGATTATTTGCCCGACGCTCTAAATAGGTCTCACTAATTTTTCGGCCAGTTTCTTCATAAATTTGAACCTTTTTTCAAAACTGTGTCAAACCATAGTAACAATTATTATGAAATTTAAATAACGCAACCACCTACGTGCGGTCCCTGAGACACTTACAAAATGTATCGTAACCACCTACATGCGGTCTCACAGACCGCCGATGCTAGTTTATTACTCACCAAATCCAAATGAGTCCACGTGGAGGAGCTGGGCAAAGGTACAAGGTCACAGAGGCGTGAGCGATGTACTTGCGTTCAGTTATTGTCAATTTTGTATAATTCAGTGTCTGTGAGACCGCACGTAGGTGGTTAAGGGTTAAGGGTACCAGTTCACTACGGAACCCTAAAAATTATTTGAAACTCTACTTCACTCATACTTAGTAGAATAGAAGATTAATAGAATGGAATATTTTTGTATTCACATAAAGCACACATTACAGAACAGCAAAAGTAAATAAAGTGGAAACATTGTCTGAGTTAAAGAGTAAAATAATAAAAAAAATTACTATCTTGTAGCAACACTAACATTTACCTGGTCGTAGCAACTTTTAAAGATTATGAAATGAGAAATTATATTAATACAATGAAGAGTTCTTAGGAATTTAGTATAGTCATCTAAAAATTAAATATGTATACATTAAATATCCTCTATGTAGAATCACTATAATCGTCTGTTTTAACCATGTTTTCCTTTTTGTTAAGGTGTGCAATATCTCTCTAAATCTATCTAAATTTAAAAACAATAATATTAACCAGAAGAAAAGAAAGGAAAATCAATCGTATTTAATATAAAATAAAAAATTGGGTTTGCCCGTTGCGTTCAGCAATGTGTGCAATAAAGAAAAGGTTAAGACTCAGCTTAATGATGCAAAAAAATTGTAGGGACACAATTGCAACGCTGTTTTTCAGTCTTAACCTCAACAAACAAATGGTAAAACATAAACAAAGTTGATAAATACGCAGTTGGGTACTTGATAAATGTAAAAATGAAAATAAATAAATAAGGTTAGGATAGTTAGACATACTAAAAAAAAGTGAAAGCGATGCGATACTCGTATGATAACAAATCAGTATAGTAGGTATACTAACTGTCTAAACAGTAGGTTTAGTAGGTTTTTACAAAAATATTACTTGTGTTACAAAATAAGTGACTGCAGGAATTATTTCTATCATGTTGCTATGTTACACCAAGTGATTCATCAAGTATTAGCACACAGTTGTGAGCAATATCGTCACGCAAAAAAGCACGTTTGTTACGTTATGAATTTCAATGTTAAATTAATTGTAGTGACTCACTAATCCAAATAGTTTTGTGCTAATTTTGACTACATAGACATTCAAGGACAATCTTAGCTAAATTCTTAGTTACACAAATTACCGTGTGGTGGCAGTAAGAATACATTTGACACCACCCTAACTCTTCCCGCGGGTGTCGTAAGAGTCGACTAAGGGATTGAAGTGTCACTGACCATTGTTTGATAAAAGATTGATGATGGACAGCAGCGTCATCATAGTGGACACATTACTGTGACCGCCAACCCGCTTGCCCAGCGTGGCGATTATGGGCATAATGTTAATAGGAGCATTGGACTACCGCGAAAATCGAAATTCATAAATTTCGAGAATTTTTCTCTGTCACTCAAACGAAGGCGTCATTAGAGTGAGAGAACCAAATCCTCGAAATTTACGAATTTCGTTTTTCGCGGTAGGGCCGCTGACTTGCCTGTGAGCTTTTTGGACTCAGAATAGGGGCTTTTTGGAAGTTCCAGAAGGTTCGATATTTTTTTTAATTATACCTAAAACAGTACAGTCGAGTGCAAAAATATGTATCAAAACAATCCTCTTTAATAAATAAATTACGACGACGTTCTTATTACACAGATTTCAAGTGTACTGGGTCATATTTTACGATTATAGGAGGTAGGTACAAATATATTTTTTCTATAAATCTCCAATTTGGTACAGGGTATAGGTATATATTATTCACGCCAACAAAGTGGTATAATAAAAAAAATTCGGGTTCCTCCCAAACTGGTGAAGGGGGATGATTTTTTTATAATTGCTGTAATCCTATAGTGTGGAGTATCATTGAATAGGTCTCTTAAAAATAATAAGGGTCTAAAAAGTTTTTTTTTTCTAAAGTCAATATCTTCGGAGATAATCGCTCCAGAAGAAAAAAATAGTGTCCCTCCCTCTAATTTTTGAACCATAGGTCCAAAAAATATGAAAAAAATCATGAATAGGTAGTGAGCTTATAGAATACTTTAAAATAAAACTATTAAGAACATAATCGGCCCAGCCGTTTTTGAATAACTACAGAACCCTACACTGAGCAAGGCCCGACATGCTCTTGACCGTTTTTTTATAATTGACCCTTTAGCTAAAGTAAGATTGTGTGAGAATTTTGCGCGTAACTACAATACTACCAGGTGACTCACGCTCAGTAGGTATGATCTTCGGCAGTAAAGAGTCAGATATCGGAAATAACATGGGCATTGAACAGAAAGTCATAACAACGATTATTCATAGGTATCATTAAAAATGAAGGTTGCATTACTAGTTTTATGTTTCAGTAATCGTTTTAAGATAACATGACCTAGTACCTACATAATGCATTGATTGAATGCTGCCTCGACATTGACAAGGCATTGATAGAGTCGTGATGGCCACAAATCGACCTAAAGCATGTCGGACTACATCACATCATCAGCCTATTATAGTCCACTGCTGGAAGTAGGCCTCTCCTATTAGCTATGCGTTTAGACGCATTACGAGGTAAATGCCCATAATCGCCACGCTGGGCAAGCGGATTGACGATCGCAGTAATGTGTCCACTATGATGACGCTGCTGCCCATCATCAATCTTTTATGGAATAACTAATGGTAAGTGACACTTCAATCCCTTAATCGAATCTTACGACACCCGCAGGAGGAGTTGGGGTGGTGACAAATGTATTCTTACTGCCGTCACCACACGGTTATTATTATTATTAACTATGCGTATAAAGGTAAATATAATGATAACCAATATTTGGACATAGTTCTGCAAAAAGGAACCAATCCACACGAATCTGTCATTTTAAAGATTGACTTGTTTGTTTTGATTTAAGGTGTTAATTAGAATGACTAATTCGTGTGGATTGGTTCCTTTTTGAGAAACTACGTCCATTTATAATCAGTATAAAACTTATAAATTAATCTTATTTGTGTAGAGAGTGTGTGGACATTTCTGCAGTAGCTGTGTACATATTATTGCGTTGTGGTCGCGTCAGCAAGAAGCTCTTATGTTATTATTTCCTCACACGCCAACCTCGGAGAAATTACGAGACTGTTTCCATTGTCTTACGTCACGATTTTGTACAATGGGTCTTTATCTATTTATTTTTATTTTGTCTCTTTTCATAATTTTGAATTTATGAGTAAACTTTGAGAATCTCGAGTAATCAAGTAATTTATTTCTTTCATGTCGTACATAGGATCTTAGAAAATTAAGTATCATACATGAGCCCCGTAAGGGCATGGAAATATTGGCAAATCTTAAAAGCAACAGTTACTCACAATCATAATTTAAGTAGTATAATTATCCAAGAAACCAGCGTGACTCAGGTGACCGTAATCATGGTAATAACAAAAAAAAGTTCATTAACCGAAGTACATATCTACAGGCTAGGTTTTTTGACGTTGTCCCCTCCTTTTTTATAAAAATTATATTTTTTATACTATTTTTATAAAAAAAGTGTAAAAATAGTTGTCCAAAAGTTACATAAATTTTTCGAACTTACCATTCCGTTACCGCCCTAAAAATATGTATGAAACAAAACGTACAAAATTGATGAAGTAGGTAACGGAATGGAAAAAATAACATTGAGACAAAAATTTTCTCCTATCAGGATCGAAAGAGCTCGCGATTCAGAGTACCAATGTACAGTCAACGTCAAAGATATCATTACAGTTTAGGCGCCAAAAATATATTTACATGACCTTAATGCCGAGGCAATAAAGTTGTGTAAATATATTTTTGGCACCTAAATCGTAACGATATCTTTGACGTCGTCGACTGTAAAAGTTGCAGAACATTCTTAAACTTGCGAGAATATACTCGGAAATTTTCAAGAATTTTCATAAGAATTTAAGAGTAAGTTCTCAATGGGAATGTTTCCATGAGAACTTATACGAGTAAAGTAGTAATTCAGAGTGCAAATCATATGAAAAGTTCCAAATCCCAAAAAGTGGAAGGGATAGCTTTGAAAAAGTAGCCCATACGTGGGATCAAAAAAAAAAGGACGTAAAGATAATGGAAACAGTGTCCACAACAGAAATTAAGTTGTCCCGTCCATTTCGGCGATTCTTCTTAAATCAAGTTACGGGCATCTGCCACTAATGGGCAGTGTTAACACAATAACGCGTCTGCTAATACTGTGTTATGGCTTTTGGCACTTTTTGGTACTTTTGGACTTTGACCTGCCTTTTATAATCATCATCATCATTCTCATATCACCCGAAAGGCGTCCATTGCTGAACTGAACTTGCTGGAGGACCTCGTGCAGGGTCCGCCCGGATAGCTACCACCGTCTTACCCGTTAACCTGCCGCTAAAACAGTTTTTGCACTGCTGTGTTTCGGTTTGGGGGTAGGATAGCCGGTGTAATTATTGGCATAGATAAAGGCAATCCATCTAAGTCCTCAGGGTAGGCAGCGCATAAGCGATTTTTTGTCACTATGTCCATGGGCCTCAGTTCCTGCTTTCAGTTTCCATCAGGTGGTCTGAGAGCTCAGTTGTCTACCTTCGTCACTTAAAAAAAACATAAGGCTCCCCCAAAGATTTCTACAATGACTGGTCCTGCGCCACCCGCATCCACCGGACTCCATCGATCTTCACCAGGTTATCAATCCACCTTGTGGGAGATCTACCCACGTGGCGCTTTCCGGTACGTGGCCTCCACTCGAGAACCTTTCCGGGGCGGAACGGTCATCGGTTCTACGACTACATATCTAGTTATTGTTCTATATCTATTCTGCAGTTATTTTAAAACAATTTTGTCTCGTTTCTTAATGCAGTTTAGCTGTAAGATGTATTATTATTTGAAAAATAAGTCCAGCCGAGTTTCTTGTAGAATTATTCAGGGAGGCACCAACTATTATGTATGTATAGCTATTAAGCATATTGAAAATTTATTTTATTTTTAGGGTTATTTTTTATTCTGGGGTCAGTAGTGTAGGGTTCGTAATATATTTCTTTCTTTCTTCTACATTATAAAGCTACGATCTTTGGTACTATACCCAGTGAGGACATTCCACTTTAAAGAACCAAAAAGCAAAGTCCAACTTTTAAATAAGGATAGAAAATGGCTGTTTTAAAAGACAATAGTTTTAAGTAAAGGAAAACTTGAAAGTGGAACTTTAATTCTGGAATTAGCATAAGCTTGCCGCACTTTGGTGCTTTTAAACGTTTTAAGTTCGGGCTTTCATTACTTCTAAGTTTTATTGGGCGTGCATATTCATGGGATTACTTTCATTTGTTGTTTTTAAGTGTTTTTAAGGTTCCGTATCACGAACGGCTATGACCATAATAATTTACACTAAGTATTATTATAGCCATCGAAACTTTGGATACAAAACTTTGACAAAACTTGTCAAGTGAACAGGAAACAGCACATACATCCATAAATTGTAAGTTCAATATTCCGAAATAGGCACTAAAATTGGAAAGGTACAGATTTTTCAATAATATTTGTATTTTTCTTGGCGAAAGTGTTCCCATTAATGAGCGAAATCCGGTTGGCACCAAGTCGGGGTCTGATGTTTAGGATCTAGGAGAAATCGGTGGAAGCCGGTTTTAATTTTTTTATTTGGAGATTATGTATATTCATTTTAAATGGTGGTGCCAAGACTTAGCACCACCTTTCAATTTGCTTTCAACCGTATCCATTGATACGGTTAAATAAACGTATAATTGTAATAAACATATAATTCAGAGCCATATGGGTAAAGCAAATAAAAAAAATTAGTCAAACTGACAATACGATTACAAAATAACAGATCAACGTAAATCCAGTTGAAATATCAGTTATCAATCTGATATTACGATGTATCTCGGTATTCCCTGAAAATACCTATTCCCTTTCCTGCAATTTCAGCCTTCATAAATTAAATCAACACATATAAACAACCCCTCCTTTTAGAAACTCGGCTAACGAAACACACGTAGCCCAATAAGCCAAGATTTTTAATTTAGATAAAAAAAGCAGAGATGCCATCTATTAACGCGCCTGAAGGCTTGAGCCTCATAAAATTAACATTTTCTATGACAACTTCCCTAAAATCATACCAAATATATGTAAAAATCCTTAAATACTTAACATTACAGTCCTCTTTTCAATAGCAGCGTGAGAAAGTAAGAGGTTCTGAAAGTAAACCATCGTTTTTCACTTGTTTTTCCATTCTGTTTATAAAATAGTTCAGTGTAATACTAAAGTGAACCTTATGATACAGCCTTAATATCTAAAGTTGCATAAATGTGCATGTGGATATAAGAGGTTTTGGTAGTGAGTGTGATGTGCCTAGTAAAATGTCAGTACGCATCAAAATCGTGATGAGGTGTAATTATGGCGTAATGTATGCGTTTCTGAGTACTTGTGCAACATTTTGTTTTTGTGTATCATTATCATCATCAGCCTATGATAGTCCACTGCTGGGCGTAGGCCTCTCCCATTAACTATGCGTATAGACGCATTAAGAGGTAAATGCCCATAATCGCTATTACGCTGGGCAAGCGGATTGGCGATCGCAGTAATGTGTCCTATGATGACGCTGCTGCCCATCATCAATCTTTTATCAAATAATGGTCAGTGACACTTCAATCCCTTAGTCGACTCTTACGACACCCGCAGGAAGTTTTGTGTAACTATACGGAGCAGAAATAACAAGACATTGTGTTCAAAATTACGTCAACACGCTAATATCATCAAACTCGGATCGGAAGGGGAATCGAAAGTACTGTTGACACAACAAATGACACAACGTTTACCAAGAAAAGAGTTCTTTATAGATAGTGAGCTACGAACAAATAAAACATGGAACCCGCACGCCATACTAAATGGCCTTTCAAAATCGGTCCTGAATTTTAGTTGACAAATGTCACCCTCTCTTCAATGCACCAGTGCAACGAATTTCAATGTCAAGCAATAAAAACATACCGCCATTTAAATATACTTGTGATTGGTCCGTCAAAGTTTTGATTGGCTTTATTCTATAAGCATTTGTCAAAAATGTTGCGCCGAAATATGCGCAGCGTAACAAAAACGCTATGCCCTGCCCATCTTGGCACAATTGAACAATTGTTTCTGGGGGCATTTTTGATCTGGCGTTAGACGTCCATGTTATATATGGTCGCAGATAGTGAGTGATTGATTAATCTATTGTCTGCAAGTCTCTGCACTTAAACTATGAAATAACTATGAATATAATCCTTGATTAAACTTATACACTATTGTGTCAACAGTGCTTTCGAAACCCTTTCTAATAGTGGTTTGATAATACTCTTAGTTTGAGTAAGTCATTTTTGTGATTTGCACAAATTTTGTAATGAAATGATACTGAAAGAAGTGCTTGGGTGAAAAATTGGATATTTGAGATACCTGGGAATATTATAGAACAGAATGTTGTATTCACATCATCATTCTATCTCAGTCCACTGCTGGACGTAGGCCTCTCCTATTAACTTTGCGTATAGACGCATTAGGAAATGCCCATAATTGCACGATGGAAGCGAATTGGCGATCGCAGTGATGTGTCCACTATGATGACGCTGCTGCCCATCATCAATCTACTATCAAGAATGGCCAGTGGAAATTCAATCCCTTAGTCGGCTCTTCGCATAGTTAATAGGAGAGGCCTACGTCCAGCAGTGGACTATCATAGGCTGATGAAGAAGAAGAAGAAGAATTCGGCTCTTACGACACCCGCGGGAAGAGTTGGGGACAAATGTATTCTTACTGACACCACACGGCCAAAGAGCCAGACGCCGGATTGATTTTACCGTTTAAATATATTTATAAGATCTAAGTAGTTATTTAAAATGCATACTCAATACTCAGCTTCTAAATCTCCTTATTCGTGTTCCTAAAAAAGTATACGAGTTGCATCGACCATAGATTAAAGCACATTGTGTGACCCCAAAAAAGTAAAATGGAGTTAATTTATTCAGTAGCGAAGTGCGGTGTGACCATTTCTTATGGTAATTCTGTTATTTACGGCAAGGGCTGGCAACAAATAAATTTAATAGTTCCAAAACGGAACGGGGATAATTTTATTCAGATCCCGTACTATGAGTTTGATTCATTATTATGTATTTATATTTAAGAACAAGTAAGAAGAAATAATATTTAGCTAGGACGCTAAACTAGAACATTAATTATGCTGGTGGTAGGACCTCGTGCAGGGTCCGCCCGGATAGCTACCACCGTCTTACCCGTTAACCTGTCGCTAAATAGCAGTGTTTGCACTGCTGTGTTTCAGTTTAGGGGTAAGATAGCCGGTGTATTTGCTGGCATAGATAGAGGCAATCCATCTAAGTCCTTAGGGTAGGCAGCGCGTAGGCGATTTTTTGATCGCTATGTCCATGGGCCTCAGTTCCTGCTTTCCTGGTGGGCTGAGAGCTCAGTTGTCTACCTTCGTACGTAAAATATCATTCAGAAAATAAGACAAACAAAGAAAATAAGCCACAAATTATAGCGTCACTGAAAAGGTTGCCACTCAGCATGTGTCAGAGTACCTTTTAGATACACAGATGCTGGTCTACTGTGGAAGCTCTTTCGTGATGGCCCCGCCACATTTTCGACTGTTAGAGATAATGCCATATTTAAAAAAAAAGTTCATCATAATCATAACTCACGGAAAAATACCTGCACGATTAAAACTTTACACTATGAGTTGTCATATTGACATACCAATTGATGGACGTTGGAGAAAATCAGAAAAAAGGTAGTAAGTTTTAGGTTTTTTTACATTTTTTTTATTGACTCAAGACCTGGCCATGACATTGGTCTAAAGGCCCGGCCACGACTACGGTCTTAGGCGATCGGTGGAGATCGAATCCATAAGTTGGAGCGAGGCCAATATCGGAAATCCCTCTC
>JALPQI010020803.1:0-13195 GCA_025490895.1 Thaumatotibia leucotreta | reverse complement strand
AGTTATAAAACAGTTTATTAAATTATTAACTTGGTAAGTATCATATTTTCACACCTCCGCTGCAGCAATTAGCTTTAAATCGTAATTAACCATATTTTGTAGGAGGTCGAAGACCCCCTACCGCATTGAACGTGTTAACACGTGGCGTATCTATACAACCTACATGAATCATAATGCTGCGCGTTCCACTGGTTTACTACTGTCGACTAAAGAATACGGCAACCGAATAATTAATACAGAAATATTTAGATAGCCATGTTACATTATTAAAATGTTACTCGATTATGTTCGTATTGTTGTTACGATGAACATTATAAAAGCAAATTAGTTAAATCAACCGTACACACAACGACCACAAGCAATGATTTATTATTATGTTCCTGTCATAGATTGCAATTTAAGATTCAACTTGCATGAAAACCATCCAGACACGGGCCCTGTATCCAGATACCCCCACACAAGCTGGACCCCAACTACAAGCTAAAACTAATTCAATCCGTATTAATTGAGTATTAGATAACTTACGTTCGCCCTTGTGTCGGTTTGCCGTAAACTTATAGTCATTACTAATCGACCAGTACGATTCGTTACCACTTAGTAATTCTATAAAGCATTGTCGACAGTATATCGGAATAATAACTATTCAATATTTAAACTATGAATAAACACGATTTAAAACACAATTGAACACACATAATAGAAACTAGATATTCGGGCACGTTCCTCTCCAAAGAACAACGTATCCATTTCATTTTCAACCGAATCTGAATCTACCCACTTTCTAACATATCGCTGGAATCCCGTATGATTCGATGCACCTATTATTCTACAAATCACAAAGCAATTCCTATAAATATAAAGAATGCCAGAGACGACGTACCATATCCATGTGGTGCATCCTTTGTGCGCCCAAATGCCGGGTGGTACCACATTTCTATCTTCGAATCACGCCCAGGAATGGTGTTACTCGCCCTATGCCTCCGCTGCCGTAAAGCCTGCCTGCTATCTCTGTGAACAATTCTAAACACAATATGCCTTACGAACTAAACTCACTGACTTCCTTACGACTCGACGCTCTGCCGACGAAAAAGCCACGAATACCTCTTACACTCCCTTAAGTCAGATTCTCTCAACTCTCATTCTCAATCCCTCAATTGTTCGTTCATTCGACGTCTTTGAATCACCTCATACTGAACATCTTTTACCATTGGCTAACAATAAACTAGCTCGAATCTGATTGGTTGAAATTCTACCCGCTCTGTTTAATGCCATAGTATCCTGAATGAAAACACTGACGTACAATTGTAGGTCACGTGGTACGCGGCGACGTCATGATATTTTAAATCGAACGCCTACAAAAAGAATGAAAGCAAGAATTATCTTCACTTGATGTCGATACGTTACAATCGCCCTTAGTATATTTACGGAGTTTACCGGAGTAATAATACTAACAATAGAATAGACATCAAGAATAGATAATTAGAGCACTTAGATCATGACAAGAAAGTAACGAAACCACTCTTTGAAATAACTTTAAATAAATCGAGCCTCGATTATCCTGAATCACAAATAACTTGTAAAAGAAGAGAATATAAGACGTTTATATGATATTATCTTTAATTTTATGAAGTCAAGCCAAAAATAAAACTACGTTATTTTATTAATCAAGTTACTATTATCATACTGAATGCAACTTGTGAATCCACCTAAATGGACGGTTACTAAAACAAAAGGAACTGGGCAAAGTAACGTATTACTTCTTGCAGAATATGGCTGGTTTCAACACGCTAACATTTTATATTTATGATCAAACTCATTGTCATTAAACAAAAATAAAATAACCGCGTAAATAACTACAATTAAGAACGTTAGAAACTATAAAACCCATCAAATGATGTTCCGAAATAACAGCAACAAGAACTATTAATGAACCATAATAATGAATCCTGATTGTGTTCTCAAAACTACAGTGACTTATCTACAACCAACACAACGAGAACTCGACAAACTATAATGGATGGATGGAAATGGAATCAAACAATTAAACATGTAGATTTCATCTCTTAAAAAAAAACCCTTGGAGGTCAACTGTCTCAGAGTAACCCAATGTCCATCGAAAAAAAAGTTTCCATATAGTAACGCTCAGGAACGGATATAACAATGTTTATAAACAATACATACAAACCACACGAAATCCCTAATGTAAAAGCATTTTGGATCATGTCATAACAACGTAAGGGAATGAATTAATCGAAATGACTCAATTTGCTCATATCATTACCTGTTAAGAGTTTAGACTAACCATTTATATACCTAAGTATAAAACTGTAGAATGAAAATATCTAAATTAAAAGCAAGTGAAGGGTAAAGTAAAAAAACTAAAATGTACAAGAAGTTCGTGATTCAAATTAAATTTATCATTACTAATCTGTATAATCTAATAATGGGCCTAACTAGATGCAGTATGAATTTAAAGATAAATATCCAATCAACCGTTATTGGAGTTAATAAAAAATAGGACTACGTGTAAGTTGAAACAAATATGTAGCATCAAACATCAAAATTCAATAGATTAATCATGATTCCAATGTAAAATTAACCCTTAAAGAACATGAAGGTTGATAATTATCTATCAATTTAACTTAAATAAGACAGTAATGCTCCCTACAAACGCAAAACTAATTGTAATTATTTATAGTATTGGCACTCATTCAATGAATCAATTAGAGACCCATACCTACTAAAAGCAATATGTAATCATAACACATGGTTATAAGGGAACCTATTCAGGGAAATTATTCAACAATAGCCTACTCAAACATATTAAACGGCACAAGAGTGACAATCTCAACCCCTAAAAATTTGAACATGTAACTCACGATATCTAAATATTACACAGGTGTATAAAAGCCACCCTGGTAGACCACTACAGAAACAACAAATAAATCATTAAGAGGAGCCAGTTATAGTCACTTAACTCTTATTTCATAATTTCGAAGACAAGATATATTATTTTAGTTTAACTTGACTATTTGATAAGTAAATATTAAACTACCCCCAACGCCAATGCAAAGATACAATGTACCCTATAACGATGCATATTTATTTAAAATAATTTAGTACTAGAATTTCATTCTCAATCCATCATTTATGTTAATTTTAAATATTTTACTTATTCCTAAGTGACACATAAATTAAATTTCTAGGGATAAATATCTATAACCTGAAGTCAAAATGAATAAGCTTTCGCTACAAAGTAAATCCATGTAATAAGAATTAATTTTAATCAGTCAATATAGTGGCTGTTTAAATAACACCTATTTCAACCATCAAATCTGCAATTGCTAAATAGTAACTACATAAACAATTTAAATTAATAATATGACCCGCTGCAATGTATAGTAATTTAATAAGTTATCAGGCAGGATCCTGTTACTCTGAATATGAAAATAAGGCTTGTAGAACTCTTTGAATGAATTATATAAAAATCTAAAAGTCTACCAGAAGCTCAAAATAAATTGGGCAAGTAAATATCAACATAAGAAAAGTAAATTATCAAGTCTACAAATCAACATTCTAAGGAACCAACGATGCTTCGAAATACAGGACTACCGACATTACAAATTCGCTTCTTTAATTAAACGAATATTTACAAATTTTGTCTAAATCATGTGCCTATACACCAAGGAATACAATTTATTCTACAATCGAGTTTTGACTATTTAACTCAACATCTTAAATCAATATTTGGTATAATATAAATATTAAGTCTATAATAAATAGTAACTAATCATTCTTATAAAAGGAACCAATAAATTTACTTCAATCTGAAATCAAACAAAAGGAATAAACGCCAGAAAGAGAACAAAATATATATATATTTTTTTTTTAAACAAAATAAAACATCACTAACAGGCCAATATAACAAGAATTGTGTAATTTTTTTTTCTTTAATGAAATTAAAGATTCATATTCACTTAGGAGTAGCCTAAAGAATGGAGATAAGTTTGTGGCTATGAAGAATATACATGAGTTCCATTAAACACGCCCACAAGACAGACACATTTATGGCATACATTTCATTAAAGGATGGAATGAAATTTCTCGAAAAGATTAAACTATATAACTAATTCATGAAAAATATGAAATTTTGTACCTTTATTAAAAAAATCTGTTAATTATTAAAACTTCAAATTATGTAATATCCTTATCATATTTAAAACCCATGAACATCGGTATCAATTTTAGTAATAAATTAAATTTGGCTTTCCAAAATAAATCATCAATAAAATATGTTATCAATCAAGTTTATGTATTAGAAAGCACTAAAAATATTGTCTGAAGCAATTCTTTAAAAGTTTAAAACACTAATTTCATACACTTCCACATAAATTTAAAATCTGGACAACATAAATTACACAGGTATCCCATTAATGGTATGTGCCTATAAATCAGCGTAGAACATAATTCAAAATAAAATATTTTAAACTAAATGGATAATTACTGTAATAATACGAAATAAAAGTAAGAGATCGAAATTAAGGAAAATCATAAAACTGAAAACTTAATTCTGAAAATAACTAAATGGGACAAATAAGACAGTTTTCACAAGAAAATTATAAGAACGCTAGCCAAAGAAACCTAGATACCCCTAACAGAACAAAATACAAGATATTTTAAGCTAAATGGATAATTACTGTAATAATACGAAATAAAAGGCAGATCGAAATTAAGGAAAAGTCATAAAACTGAAAACTTAATTCTGAAAATAAACTAAATGGGGCAACTAAGACAGTTGTCACAAGAAAATTATAAGAACGCTAGCCAAAGAAACCTATATACCCCTAACAGAACAAAATACAAAGATTTACTGGTGAAGTGTAATTAAATGATCGAAATAGTTCTAAAATCGAAATGAAAGATAGACACGAAATTGAAGCCAGATTGAAGCAATCTAATGAAGTCTACAATTTAATATACACACGCGAGACAGGGAACGAAAAACAACATTACATTTAAATAGAAACATATCATAAAAGTCCTAAAATATAATAATTATTAGTAGTTTGCATAATGCAAAACAGAACTTAATGGATATAATACGGTTAGAAACGTGAATTTTACCCACACAGTTTTTCAACATACAATCATAAAAATGTAAAATAAAACTTACCAACAGAAATAAATACTTGTTGTATGAATACCTGCAACAATTCTTATTAAACGTATCTTTATTTTACTAAAATATTAACGAATACACAAATTAGATAAACTTTTAATAGATGACTGCATGTGGGCTTGTTGGAACAAGTACAGACAATGAACATTCCTCACTTTCAGACCTCAGACCATTTCACGAACATCAAATTGTGCCTAAATAGGCAAAATAATAAATAAATCAGATCCTGGTCAAGGTCACAACTAATTGTAACATCCTACATGGGCTAAAATCCTCATTACTGAAAATGTGAAAACTATGAAGCTCCAATAAAGCTGTGTAATAGGGAAATCTAAAGTTTAGGGAAAAGTATAAAATAAACAAGGTATAGAGAGGAAAAAGAAAATATTTATTAAATTAAAATTTCTTATTAGTTTTACAATTAAATCTAAGGACTCTACAAGCTCTGTATCTCATTTGGTCTGGTTAGGACTTCATGAGATACACCGTCATGATTGCTAGGGCCAAATACCTAAGTCAGGAAAACATGACGGTACAAAAACCTGACGCCAAAGGTTAACCTGCACACACACGAAAAAATAAAAATTAATATAATAAAATATTGATAATAGCATGATCATCTAGTGGTAAATTGGACAACATTATGATAAGTAATAACCCAAATCCTCTGAGGTATGAGAAATGTTACAAAGTCCATGTCCGAAATATATTCCAACAACCACAATATTATCCAAGCCATTTGAATATTCTATACAATCTTAATACTAAGCCGTTATTATAAACACTTACATATTAAGGGCAATGTCTGAACGATAGCCTCAGCGTGGACAGATTCTATATAAACCATATCGGGTATTTAGAGCTGCAAACCGATGCAAAACCCTCAGGTATGTCAGTACACTAAGAATATCCAAACGCTAGGAATAGATCCGAAGATACAAATTCCGAGACTAAGAATAAGAATGTGACAATATCCCTCTCAAGATGTTCATATGTATGTATATAATATATTTGTAGGTAGTATGTTTTACAATTATAATTAACGTGATATCACATTTGAATATGTATACTACTAAACCGCTTAAAACTAACTTATTAAATAGATGACGATTATGTTTTATACAGTGTTAATAAACCCATACATATCAAGGGCAATGTCTGGACGAGAGCCTCAGCGTGGACTGATTCTATATAAATCATATTGGGTATTTAGAGCTGCAAGCCGATGCAAAACCCTCAGGTATGTCAGTATACCAAGAATATCCAAACGCTAGGAATAGATCCGAAGATACAAATTCCGAGACTAAGAATAAGAATGTGACAATATCCCTCTCAAGATGTTCATATGTATATATATAATATATTTGTAGGTAGTATGTTTTACAATTATAATTAACGTGATATAATATTCTAGTATGTATGTCGTATGACTTAAAGATTCCCATAATGTTATGAGACAAGCTGTCTTATTCAGAATCCGCATTACCTATAACAGAACCCCATTCGACCACAGTACTGTGAATTGCACATCAATGCACAGTATTATTCAAGCTCCATGGTAGCAAGCCCAGCCCGAAGGCATGAGACAACTTAGTCAATAGTCTGTAATATTGTTAAGCTTCGCACTTGCAATCTCGCCCATATAGTATAAAAATTTGGTTGTAAATATATAATTGGGGTCTTTAACTACAAATGTTAGCAAACAAAGGTACAGATTTCTGATCGGATGCTAATTAGATGTCTTGTCCGAATAGATCCGGGCAAGCATTCTACTTCGCGGTGTAGAATGTGCGAATCACCCTTTTCAAGGATCTCGCACAAACCTCGAATAAAGACCGCAGTCCTACCATGAAACTCGTAGTCTCCTATCAAATTAGATGACATGTAAGAATACCCCCATAAACCGGGCATAATCACACCTTCAACAATCATCAGTAGCCTGAATCACATTATCAAAGGAATGTAATGCCCGACCCCATCGACGACTTTCTATTCAGGAACCGTATTACGCAAGAACGGACCAAGTATGACCATACTACTGAGAATTGCACATCAATGCTCAGTATTATTCAAGCTCCATGGTAGCAAGCCCAGCCCGAAGGCATGAGACAACCTAGTCAATAGTCTGTAAGATCGTTAAGCTTCACACTTTATAGTCTCGCCCATATGGTATAAAAGTTTGGTTATAAATATATAATTGGGGTCTTTAACTACAAATGTTAGCAAACAAAGATACAGATTTCTGATCGGATGCTAATTAGATGTCTTGTCCGAATAGATCCGGGCAAGCATTCTACTTCGCGAGTTAAAGTTGTGCGAATCACCCTTTTCAAGGATCTCGCGCGAACCTCGAATAAAGACCGCAGTTCTACCATGAAACTCGTGGTCGCCTAACAAACTAGATGACTCATAAGAACACACTATAAACCGCCACGACCATACCTTCAACAATCAACAGTAACTGTACTGCATCACATTATCAAAGGAATGTATTGCGGATCCTATTAACTACAACGTTAGTGTTAAATGCGGTCAATTCCAATGCAGAATAATCAATTTAGCATTTTAATAATTTCTGTGAATTTATGTGTACATTTATCTGATGTAGATAGCTTTAATTGACAGTAGGGTAATATAGACTTAAACGTTTCAGAATAAGTTTCTTGAACCACAATCAATTTGTTGCCAATATTAAATCTGGATCACTTCATAAGAGTCTCAACTTCATAACGCACACGTTACGTTATACCGTTTGTAATCATCGTAATGAATCACGCATTCATAGTTTCTAATATACTATTAATGGACCAACGATTTATAATTAATTACTTGAATTACTTCGCGATTCATTAACAAAGAGTCGCATCCAAATAAGTCAAGTAATTGGAGGAACTGCTCACAGCCATTATTTATCACATTGAGCATAAAGATATTGAATAGCAGTGCATTGCCAATCAAGACGATGTAACCAGCAATAATTATGTATTATATTAGAATATCGTAGTTATGTCGTAGGTAGATGTTAAATCTAAAATACCCTTAATTCTAAATGAAACCGATATGCGCTTAAACGGACGATTATAATGTAGGTATAACTGTGGCGATGCAACACGTAGAGCTCACGTGAGCAGTAGCGCAAAGATGCAGTAGCTGTATAAGGCGCCGTAATGTATAGAGTAGCTGAGCAGTGTCGACCCAACACGAAGCGCGTGTGTAGCGGTGTCGTGATGCCGTCTGTACATGGCGCCCTCTCTCTCGTACGCACGAAACACCGGAAAGTAGAAAATATCATGTTTATAACAGGTATTAATAAGAAGTTAATAATTTTGACCACGGATTATAATTGAACGGAATAATAGGAAAATACTCAAAGAGCAATTCAAATACCAAAATCAAATCAAGCAATTATTGCCCATTAATGTTCTGTTTAATCGATGAATAATAAATTATAACTCTAAATAAAGAATCAATTAGACCATTAAATAGTGGGATTCAATTAAACCAGATCCTAGCTCGCTCTCTACAACATTAATAAAATATATTTAAATTTAGAAATAATTTTCAATGTGGCACAGAATTAAATAATTTGAAGGGTAGATAATCCTATCTATTAAATAAACCAGAAGCAACACACCAGTTCAACGGAGTCATCACAGATTATGATTGCACGAAAGAATAGAAAAATACTAAAAGAGTAATTCAAATACCAAGACTAATCAAGCAATTATTGTTCATGAAATTTTCTTGTTGATCGATGAATAATAAATTATAAATCTAAATAAAAAAATCAATTAACTCATTAAATAGTGGGATTCAATTAAACCAGATCCTAGCCCGCTCTCCACAGTATTAATATAATATATTAAGTTTAGAAATATTTTTCAATATGGCCCCACAATTAAGTTGAAGGGTAGATAATTCTATCTATTAAATAAACCAGAAGCAACACACCAATTCGACGGAGTCATCACAGATTATGATTGAACGGAATAATAGAAAAATACTAAAAGAGTGATTGAAATACCAAAACTAATCAAGCAATTATTCTCCATGAAATGTTCTGTTTAATCGATGAATAATAAATTATAACTCTAAATAAAAATCAATTAACTCATTAAATTGTGGGATTCAATTAACCAGATCCTAGCCCGCTCTACACAACATTAATATAATATATTTAAGTTTAGAAATATTTTTCAATATGGCACACAATTAATTAATTTGAAGGGTAGATAATCCTAACTATTAAATAAACCAGAAGCAACACACCAGTTCAACGGAGTCCAGTCAAGACAAAATGGCAGACGCCTTTGAGCGTCACTTGCGACCGATGGAGTATTTGATGCTGATGTAATTGCAGATATCTCCACACCCTTGATCCCGTGGATGATATAATTATGCCTCTCGCCGATGGACATGGACCGGAAATGAGAAATATTTTATTTAATTACCTACCAACATTTGTACACTATAATATAATGGGGCTGTCATTTAATACGGAAAATAATTATCTTAACACCTTCTCTGCGGCAATTAGCTAGGCTCATACGTAACTAACAATACTTTGTAAAGGGTCGACAGACCCCCAACCGCAGTGAACGCGTTAGATATAACAGTCTACTAAAATAATGCCATAACTCAAGGATAATGTTAATGTTTATGGTGTTATAACTAAGTAGAGTGAACTGAATTCAAACAAAAATTAAATAGTTTTATTTAATTTTAGTTTGAAACTGATAAACTATTATAAGCTTTATCTAATAAACAATTATTAACGAATCCAAGTATTTGTAAAACGCAGTTATAAAACAGTTTATTAAATTATTAACTTGGTAAGTATCATATTTTCACACCTCCGCTGCAGCAATTAGCTTTAAATCGTAATTAACCATATTTTGTAGGAGGTCGAAGACCCCCTACCGCATTGAACGTGTTAACACGTGGCGTATCTATACAACCTACATGAATCATAATGCTGCGCGTTCCACTGGTTTACTACTGTCGACTAAAGAATACGGCAACCGAATAATTAATACAGAAATATTTAGATAGCCATGTTACATTATTAAAATGTTACTCGATTATGTTCGTATTGTTGTTACGATGAACATTATAAAAGCAAATTAGTTAAATCAACCGTACACACAACGACCACAAGCAATGATTTATTATTATGTTCCTGTCATAGATTGCAATTTAAGATTCAACTTGCATGAAAACCATCCAGACACGGGCCCTGTATCCAGATACCCCCACACAAGCTGGACCCCAACTACAAGCTAAAACTAATTCAATCCGTATTAATTGAGTATTAGATAACTTACGTTCGCCCTTGTGTCGGTTTGCCGTAAACTTATAGTCATTACTAATCGACCAGTACGATTCGTTACCACTTAGTAATTCTATAAAGCATTGTCGACAGTATATCGGAATAATAACTATTCAATATTTAAACTATGAATAAACACGATTTAAAACACAATTGAACACACATAATAGAAACTAGATATTCGGGCACGTTCCTCTCCAAAGAACAACGTATCCATTTCATTTTCAACCGAATCTGAATCTACCCACTTTCTAACATATCGCTGGAATCCCGTATGATTCGATGCACCTATTATTCTACAAATCACAAAGCAATTCCTATAAATATAAAGAATGCCAGAGACGACGTACCATATCCATGTGGTGCATCCTTTGTGCGCCCAAATGCCGGGTGGTACCACATTTCTATCTTCGAATCACGCCCAGGAATGGTGTTACTCGCCCTATGCCTCCGTTGCCGTAAAGCCTGCCTGCTATCTCTGTGAACAATTCTAAACACAATATGCCTTACGAACTAAACTCACTGACTTCCTTACGACTCGACGCTCTGCCGACGAAAAAGCCACGAATACCTCTTACACTCCCTTAAGTCAGATTCTCTCAACTCTCATTCTCAATCCCTCAATTGTTCGTTCATTCGACGTCTTTGAATCACCTCATACTGAACATCTTTTACCATTGGCTAACAATAAACTAGCTCGAATCTGATTGGTTGAAATTCTACCCGCTCTGTTTAATGCCATAGTATCCTGAATGAAAACACTGACGTACAATTGTAGGTCACGTGGTACGCGGCGACGTCATGATATTTTAAATCGAACGCCTACAAAAAGAATGAAAGCAAGAATTATCTTCACTTGATGTCGATACGTTACAAGTCGTTGTTATTTAAAAATAAGATCCATTGAAAAGACAAAGACTTCCTATAATTTTTTTAAATATTTTTTAATTTTGTACCTACGATTTCTTGTTTGCCAGCGTGGTCGCCTCGTCAGCCAGTGTACATACCTGGTGGGTCACAATGGAAGAACAGTGCTGGCTTAGCCAGCTACGCTACATGTTGAGTTGTGACTCTTTTGTGGCAAGCTGTTGTTGTGTGCTTATTTGTAAAATGTGTATATGTCCATTGTTCTTCACATGAATAAAAAGAAATCATTTCATTTCATTTCTATTAGGAAGTAGAAGCGGCCCTACCGCGAACTTCAAAATTCACAAAATTTCGGGGATTTTTCTCTGTCGCTCTAATGATGCCTTCTTTGGAGTGACAGAGATTGAATTAGATACTATTTACCCTTCAAACATTAAAATAGTACATTACGACACAAGTGTTTTTGCACGTGTTTTGTACGACGTTTTTTAGTACAGTCAAAGACAAAATAAGGTGTATACAAAAATGTTCAAAAATATGTCCCAGTGCACTCTAATTCTGTGTAATAAGAACGTCGTAACATATTGATGAGCGGATTCTTTCGATACTTATTTTTGCACTTGACTATACAAATGGCCCTCCGAAATTTTGGAACTGACGTAAAATGACCCATTTCTCGGACTAGAGCCTAAAGAAGGCACCATCTGTACTAAAAAAAATGTATTTGAAGTTTGTTTACAGCATTTTCTATGAAAAATTACACCGACCCGTATTCTTTGACCGCGAATATATTATATCTGTCATACTAAAATTCCTGTTACTTTGGACTTTGTCATACTACTTTATGGTTAAATTATACCATAATTTGTATTTTTACGATATAAACGAGTTACTCGTATGGCTATTATTAGTAAATAATATTGACGATAGTCTTAATTCTGACGTCACCAGCATAAATTCAGCGAATTGTTTATTAATAAATTAGCACTATCAATTGTTTTGTGATGTTATTGTGGTATTATGATGGTCACTATAAATTTTATTGATGATTGATGAAAAATAACCTAAACATCGGTTCTAAATTTAAATTTTCAATAAGTAAAGATACGAGTACAATATTGCTTACGAAATTAGAACCGTTCTTTTGTATGGAGAAAAAACCGGTATCCCATCCCTGTGTTATTTTGTAAATGTCGTGTACAATTCTTGTTGAGTTGCAAACTTTGTACGATTAAACTGTGCTATACTATTGTATGACAATTTATTCTGTGTCTGTAATTTGTTACTGTACCTTTCAATAAAATAAAACGGACTTTCCCTACAAATAAAAAGATGCCGGAATTACCCACACTGACCTTAAAGAAAACAACCAAACACTTTTATGCGTTATAAATAAAAAATTCCAACTTTGTCGCTTACCATATAGACGGAATTGACGTGTACAGTCGACGTCAAAGATATCATTACGGTTAAGGTAGCAAAAATATATTTTGACACGGCCTTACTGTCAATACAATAAAGTCGTGTAGATATGTTTTTGCTACCTAAACCGTTGCGATATTTTTGACGTCGACTGTACCTTTATATAAGCAAGCAAGTAATTACATCTCTTGTTATTATTATTCTATTTCAATTTATTTAAAATCAATTTTATGTTTGTTTTTTTAATGCATGTTAGTTGTAAGATGTACCATGATTGATTGAAAAAATAATTCCCGCCAAGTTTCTTACCGGTTCTTCTTGGGTCAGCGGTGTAGGGTTCGAACCGGAAGTAATTTCAATACCTAGACGATTCAAAAGAGTTTGTTGCTATTCCAATA
>JALPQI010020802.1:0-24968 GCA_025490895.1 Thaumatotibia leucotreta | reverse complement strand
GGCATGATCGAATCTAATCAAGAAACCATAAACTATAAAATGTTCGTTACTTCCTAGCAGTTACGTAACTCGATTATTCCAGCGTTTAACTTATTGTCTAACTGGTAACTAAATGCTATACAGGGTGTAAGTCTCATATGGGCGAAGCTCTTAACGGGTGTTAGTTTTCGACATAATAAGTACATCCAAATAACTTTTACTTAAAATTAGAGCAACAAAATTTTCCATACAAAATAATTCGGCGCGCAATGTAGAGCAACATACGCGAGTTAAAGACTCGATGACAGCTAATTTCATAAGCAGATGACATAACTGCCATATCAACAAAAACAAATGTTCGTACCTACATTGCTGCTCCAATAATCTTAAAAAAATTCTGTTGGTCATAATTTAGAGTAACTTTAAAAAAACCTTGTAATCCATGATTACACTAATGAATCCCATGCCTGGTTTAAATGATCGCCCGTATTAGACTTACACACTGTATAGTTATAGTCTATCCACTTTTGTAAGCCCCAGCTCGCCATAGTATTTGTATAGTGAACTTGGTCTCAAACAGTGGACGTGCTATACCTACATATATGCTCCGTAAGTGCCAATGCCGCATTTTAATTTAGTTTTCGTGGTATTACAGCACATGCCGTAGTCGGCTCGCAAATCGCTACCTAATAGGCGTGGCCGTACGGCTCAGCACCTTGAGCGCAACCCTAATGTCTTGGCTATCGATCATAGCGCTACGCCGTGCTTTTGGCCCCTACAGTTGATGAAAATGTAGACAAGCTTTTTACCTGAAATTGTTGCTTCAGTTTTATACGGCGCAAATTTTTCGGTATTACCAGCTATGTATAGTCATTATTGAACGCTCTACTACGTAAACACATTTTTTTTTACTGATAATTTCCGGCTTATAAATTTTCATACAAAATAAATCAACATGCATCTTTACATAACTGTCAATAGCTATCCTATTCTTTCATGTGTATAATTAGTGCTTGCATTACTATGCAGGTCTATAAATTGACCCTTAACTTGGCAGTGTATCTTAAAAGATACATACTTTTTGACCCACTTTTTGTATTTTTTTAAAGACAGAATTTTTAGCTCTACACAGGGACGAGGAGGCTAGAACGCATGATTTTTAAAATTCTGCCAAGTTTAGGGTCATAAAATCATTTGTTTTTAAAGGTTACGAGTAATTTAGAATTACCTTGCAATATCCGTTAATATTTAATAGGTTTTAAACCTAGGTTAGGTTACAATTTGAGGTAATATCAAAATTAACGCAATTTTTCCATTATTTTTCCGTTGTAGTTTCCTTTATAAGAATTGGTTATTTGAATAGTTTCTTTATTTATTTTTTCTATTTGGATTTTTATATTATGTTGATTATGTTTTATAAGAAATTGTATTATTCCATAATTATGAGTTTTAGGAAACTAACCATGACTTTATCAGTTGTAATGGGTAATGAAATTGTTTTTTTAATTTTGTTGCTACATAAAATAAGAAGTCACCAATAAAATTCTTTTAAAGGCGGATTTTTAAAGTACATTGAAAACTATCGCATTGCTCCGATAGAAGGAAGTACAAAGTTTCCGACCGATGCCACCCTCGGGGCGCAACTTCCCTGGTCGACTGGGCTTCACTCGATACGTAAACGAATTTTACAACGTAACTTTATTTTTCAATGAAAACCCAATGCAAACTATTTTTTCTTAAGTTTTCTGATAGTATACCTACGTAATATTGAAGGTAAATATTTACCTTCAATATTACTACGTAAAATTGATGATTTTCCTTTTGTTTGTTTACCTATATGTATTTGTGATTTATTCAACTTATTTTTATTGTAAATACTCGTAGAATAGATAGGTACTCGTTATGTAACTTTACTCCGGTTAGTCATAAAAAGTGTATCATCATAAATTGGGAATGCCTGTTTTTACTTCTTCCATGCCGCATTGACCTAATTCCTGAAGTTATTTTCTGCAAAGGCGTTAAAAGCATGGTGTGTATCCTTGAAGAAGCATAAAGCCATTTGATTACGTCACTGAGTAAGGGTGCGGCTCCACTGACGCGGAGCGGAGCGGAGTTGTGGGAGCTCGGCCAATGAGACCGCATCACAGTGTTTCGAATTCGAATTTGAAGAATGTAATTGGTCAATTTTATCACAGCTCCGCTCCGCTCCGCGTCAGTAAAGCCGCACCCTAAGAGCATCGTCTATAAACGTCTGGCTAAAAATAGACTCGTATACCATCGATTTCCCGTCACTCCAATATTTACACGCTCCATAAAACTTACAACGTATGAAATTTGAAGCCTTCTTCGAATTTTGTCGTCATAAATTGTAGGAACCAGAAACTTGTGTAACTAGCAATTCATTAGTTTCAATACTTACTGTCCAATATTAAATCCAAAAGTTCAAACTCCGGCTTTTATTAATTAGTTTTTTAGCACGAAAAGTAATTTGATATTTACTATTCACATTCGATCAAGCAAATGTATCTATTATTATTAGTTGAATAACCAAAGGGACCGAGAGCGAGCTGTTCGGAGTTTCTTTATAAGATTTTATTTCAGCTAACGTAATTATTTAAATTAGTAATATGATTTAAAACGGGGTGTTTGTCACATAAACTTAGTAATAAAAATGTAGACGGTAAATACCCCGTTTTAAATTATCCTAATGACATTTTCCATTCTTTTCCATTCTAGTTATTACAACGTTCTAGTGTGAGTTATCTGTTAGTTAATCACGTGGTACATTCTAATTCACCATAGTACGGATAGCGGGTAGCACAGGACCGGTCATTTTGGCAATCTTTGGGGGAGGCCTATGTTCAGCAGTGGACGTCTTTCGGCTGATATGATGATGATGATAGTAAGGATACTTTGATTAATGAAAAACGCGTTTATATTGGATGGTAAATAAAATTATATCCAAAAACGTATTTAGAAAACTTTTTAGTAAAGGCAATTTTATTTATTTCCTTGTACTTTATTGCACAAAACATAGAAAATTGTACAAAAGGCATTCTCTACCAGTCAACCATTGGGCCAAACAGAGACATTTTAGTTGGTGCTCAACAACTCGTATAAGTAATAAAGATATAGTAATACCAAATGACTATAACATTACCTACAATTACATACTACTACTTATATAATAATTAATGATCAAACGAACTTACCTGTACGTGAAGTTCGATCATAATTATATGAGTAGCTTCATTCGACGCGATTTGTTAACATATTGTAGTTGGGCTCCACACTACAGCCTTGCACGGATATTTAAAGAAGGGAGTTTTTGAAACTCCCACTGGCAACACTCGGATGTCTCCCTGTCACATCCCTACGCCTAGTCTTCATTTAAGTTTAAAGTAATTTTTTGTTTTTTGTACTGGGGTCGGGACATTTTTTGGGAGGGTTATTAGTAATCGCGTCGAATGAAGCTACTCATATAATTATGATCGAACTTCACGTACAGGTAAGTTCGTTTGATCATTAATTATATTTCCTAGCTTCATTCTTAGCGATTTGTTAACATATTGTAGGATGTTTAGAGAAAAATAGGTAAAAAACAAAAAATGTAAATAATACATTTATTTCGAAACGAAAAAGTGTAAATTTATAATGTATCATTAACTAATTCATTATATAGCACTAGAGGTACTTGAAAGAATTGCTTGAGCAAATTGACGATTGTGATCGATAACAATTTCCCGATTGTAAAATCTGGAAAACACGGAAGATGATTGACTCCAACCCGCGGTTTTACGAATCACATCTAAGCTGATTCCTAAAGAATTAGCCTTGGATGTGGCTGCATGTCTGGTACTATGTGTACTAAACACCGCAGTATCTAAGCCACTTTGTTTTAATGTATCCTTAATCCAATGGCTCAACCGCTGGGAAGATATTTTTGAATAAGGTCTCCTATAACTTATGAATAAATTGTTATTATCACCTGACCGCAAAGAACTTGTTTTATTAATGTATGTAATTAAACACCTTGCTGGACATATACTTGGATTTTGATCATAAAATGGCAGTTTCAATATTGGCTGTGCAGCATCAAGCCGAGATGTTTTTATACGATCGGGAATCTTAATTAGAACTTCTGAATTCTCGACAATATTAATATTATTTAATTTAATCAACGATAATGTTTGCACTCGATGTGCAGTAACAAGCGCTAACAATGTAGACAACTTTTTGGAAAGATTTTCTAAATCAAGTGATTCATTAGGAAATTGTTTCGACAAATAACGTAGAACTATGGCGGGGTCCCATGTCACATCATATTTCGGGGCCGTTGGTCTTAGACGAAATATTCCTTTCATGAATCTTTTAAAACTCTCGTCTTTAAAATATGAAGACCCTAACAGTAAGGAAATGGCAGACTTATGGGAATTTATTGTGCCATATTGAGCCCCATTTTCAAATAAGTATGATAAAAAATTTAGTATGTCAGGAATAGACGGCTTTAAGTAGTCTATATTATGATTTTTGGAGTAATTTAACCAGTTTCTGATACAACTGTCATATTGCTTATACGTTTGTTCTGTAAGAGAGGACATGATAATTTCTACTGATTTGTCATTTAATGATTTTTGTGATAACGATCTCCGGATAATTTCACGGCAACCAACGTAAGCGTCTTGTTCAGGTTGTGGGACAATCTGAAAGGAGATTTTAATAATTTAGAGCTTGGTTTAAAATATGTAAAGTCCGAAATTGCAATTTTTCGCAAAACTGGGTACCACGGCTGAGTAGGCCAGTATGGCACAACTAAAACTCCTTGGGCTTTATCTAAAATAATTTTCTGCAATGTTTTTAGTATCACAGAAAAAGGTGGAAATGCATAAAAGAATATATTTTTCCATGTGATTGTAAATGCGTCTATTGCCCAGGCTTCCGGGTCGTTCTTCCATGAGACGTACCTGGGGCATTTGGCATTACACCGACTGGCAAACAAATCTACAGTAGGTTTGCCATAAGTATTTACAATCACTTGAAAAGCCTCTTCACATAACTCCCATTCTGTATCAGAAAACTTTTTACGTGAAAGATGGTCTGCCTCAATATTTTCACGAGTATTTATGTATGACGCAAATAAGATGATTCTACGTTCCTCGCACCATTGCCAAATGTCACGGGATATGCAATTGAGATGTGGGTATTGAACGCTTCCCATGCGATTTATACAAGAAATTGCGGTGACATTATCGATTCTAAGTAATAACTCGCAATTATAAATATTTTTTGCAAATGTTTTTAAACCTAAGAAGGCAGCTATCAATTCTAATCTATTGATATGCATTTTTCTTTCACTGTCTTTCCAAAAACCGTGAACTTTTTGGCCATTACAGAAAGCTCCAAACCCACTCGAAGATGCGTCGGAAAATATTTCCAATTGAAAGTTATTAAATCTGAATGGATTATTAGAATCTATATTGTCAATCCACCAATTAAAATCGGTCTGAAATTCATTAGGCATTGAGATAATTTGATCATAACTAGGATTATCCAACAGGCAAAGATATTTATGCCTTTCAAATTGTTTCGTGTACAACCATCCATATTGTATGGCTGGACAGGCAGAAGTTAAGAGTCCAATAAACGCGGCAAAGTCGCGTAATTTGCACCTTGAGAGTGATTTAAATTTAATCAATTGATCCAATATTTTCGATTTTTTGCTTTTAGGAAGGCTAAGAGTCATAGTAACCGAATCGTACAGAAAACCTAGGAATTTACATTGCTGTTTCGGTATCAGACTGCTTTTTTCAACATTAATTATAAACCCAATATTTTCTAGAACGGTTTTAGTATCATTAATATTTTTCTGACATTCTGTAAAGGTTCTACCGAAACAAAGAATATCGTCAAGGTATATGACCGACATATTACCGTTTGATCTCAAATGCTCTACTACTGGTTTAAGTAACTTTGTGAACACGTAAGGGGCTGTACAAAGACCGAACGGTAGTACATTAAATTGGTATAAAATGTCATTATATTTAAAGCGAAGAAATCGTTTATGATCGTCATGAATCGGGATTAAGAAATATGCATCTTTTAAATCAATTGACGCCATAAAACAATTTTTTGTTATGATTTTTGAGGCCGTCCTAAAATCCTCCATTTTAAAATGTTCCGTTTTAATGAATTTATTTAAATTTTTTAAATTTAGAATAAATCTCTTGTCCCCATTTGGCTTAGGAACAAGAAATATGTTTGATAAGAATTCATTATCTGTATGATTACATTCTGAGATCGCTTGCATATTTAACAGCGTCGTTATAGCGTTTGAAAATTCAGTATGTTCGATTTTTGTTTTAGGGTACACGCAAAGTGCATCAGAACAAGAAGGTGTGCATGTAAATGGAATTTTATAACCCTGCAACCAGGATAAAATTGTTTGATCGGTAGTAATTTGTTTCCATTTTTCTGAAAAATATCGTAGACGGCCGGCATAGGCTACCTGTGCGTCTATCGCCTCCTGCTGCTCCTGGACGCCGCTTGTCGCTCCGCTGTCTCCCGTCGTTGAGAGCCGTATCGAGGTCCGCTGCGCTGCGACTGGCGAGTCCTCCCGTAGTCTGCTTTCGGCGTTATCTTCCGAGGCATCGTCTTCCAGTTTAAACGATTATTTCCGTTATAACGATCTGTTTTTACGAAGTTGTTGATATGAAATTTGTTCGAACGATACTGTTTTGCTTGTTTAAGATCAGCGCCCGACTTTCTAATTGATTTAGCCGATTTCAATTTCTCGGACACGTTTTCCCCAAAAAGAAACTTGTCGCGTTTGGTGTCGCTTAGGGCATCCTTCATATCAGGATTAATGGCTGAAATGACAAATCCACGTCTTGTTTTGGTATCTGAATAATGACTATCACACAAAAGTTTGCAGGCGTCGGTAATTGGTTTTAAGATCTTGGTGTGTTGTTCCTTTGCAATGATTAATTCAGCTGCTTGATTAAGGGCAGCAATCGCTATGGAAATTTGATTTTGTTTCGTCAAAATAGCGTTATCTCTTTTTACCAAATTGTCAGCCAAAGCTGCTTTTACCTCAGGGTTCAGGGATGGCGCAACTAGTAAACTGCAGTTTTCAGGTACGAGGTAGGCTTCAATTAGTTTGTCTTTCATATCTTTAACCAACCCTTTGTCTAAGATTTCCTGCCATCTTGATGCTAAATCTTTATGAGTCGGTTTACCTAGCTTGGTTTCGGATTTCGGCGCGTCACCTAGGACTTCTAGGATCTCACCATCCAGTTCAATGGCCAAAGTAGGATCGGGTATAGCAGATACATCAGTATCAATCGGTGACGATTGTGCAGTAACCTGTGCGCCGCTCGAAGTCGATGACGACGCATTTGAAATAATTTGATCGTGACATTCCGAGGACGTATCAGTATCTGACCCTAAAACAAATGCATTGGTTGATATGCGTGCGTACTGTGCAGGTGGTGTATGTTTCTTGTGAAAGAGATAGTCCAGGTGACGTCTCGCATCACACATACAAAATATTCTAAAATGTATTACTTAAATTATATGACAGAGATAGCCCAGTTGGCGTCTCGCAGCATTAATAAGTAATATACCGTGTGGATAAGTCAGCTAATACCCATAGCTGGTAAATTGCGTGAAAGAGATAGCCCAGTTGGCGTCTCGCATCACAAAATCACGTTTTTTGTTTCATTGTTTGCAAGAATGTAAAATGCATGAAAGAAATGGCCTAGCTGGGTTGTCGTATTAAATACACACACACGGAGATAAAATATTACCAAAATGAGGGTACATCGCGAAAAAAAAATATTAATTATTTTTGAAGGTAGATTATCACGATGTTAAATTCCAACGTTAATTGTTATAGTTTATACTTATGTTTAAGTATTAAAATGATTGAGGTTTTAGCGAAAGAACAACCATATATTTTAATTAATAAGAAAAAACTCACCTGCGTTTTCACTATCAGAATAAACTATTCTGTGTTGTCGTTTGGAATTTCGATGCAATTGTAATTCCAGCAGTTTAATCTTCTTTCGAATACTGCCATTGCTTTCGCAAGTTTTTCGTTTCGGCATGGCGGCTTACCGTTACAAATATTTAAATTTCAAAATTGTGTTACGTGCGAAGGCTATGAGCACGGAAGCACAGAATGAAGACTAGGCGTAGGGATGTGACAGGGAGACTTCCGAGTGTTGCCAGTGGGAGTTTCAAAAACTCCCTTCTTTAAATATCCGTGCAAGGCTGTAGTGTGGAGCCCAACTACAATATGTTAACAAATCGCTAAGAATGAAGCTAGGAAATATAATGAAATAAACTAATACATATTTTATTATAGTATTCAATATCAGAAACTAATTGACGGAGGAAACTACTTAAATTCGTCTACAAGAAGATGCTTGCGGAGCAATCGCTTGAAAATGTGTTTTATCTTCACAATGTCAAACAATCATATAATTGGTTCTACATACGGCATCACGTGTTCTTGTTTCACTTTAATTATCTTAACCCAATATCTTTGCACATTACTTAGGTAATTACTGGATTCGCACAAGATGGATTACGCCCGTGTGCTGCTTTGTTTATTAACATTCCGTTGGAAGCATCATCGTTGAGATAATGCGCCGTTTACATGCCTCATCGTAGCAGATTTGTCAACACGTATAATTTTTGAATTAATTTAAACAACAAACATTCTATAATTTAGGTATAGGAGAGAAATTTAACGAAATGATATGAAGCATGTTAGTAACAAGTTAGTTATGAAACTGTGTGTATAAGACATTAGACGTTCTTTATTCGAATAATACCGTGAGTGCTGTATGAAGGATCCACGGAAAGAACACCTCTAGTCAATTCAATTTTCAGAAGGTAAAATGACCTTACGTACAACTGAATAAGGTGCAAAGTTGTTCTGATTTTTATTAAGATTAAACATGTTTTTTCCGTGGACCCTTCATGTAAATTATATGCAGTACGAGTATTAGGTACGTTACATATAATATGTACTGCCACATAATTATATGAAAACGGCTATGATGGTGCTGAAAAATATATGAACATGCACTCTAACGCTATGAAAATAAAGGTATGTTGCTATTTGTGATCACTCTGATATATCTGATGGCGACTGTACGACAGGTCAGTTACTTAAATTTTTCACCTACACAGGTGTAAAATTACGTTAATAAACGTAACGAATTAGGTTACTGTAAACACTTTAAAATATTTAGAACAGTCGTAACAGTCTTATATATATAAGGTTTGTCCACGAAATAAAGTAGCTATCGTAAAACCAGTCACAACTATTACTCCATGTAGCTGTCAAAATCAAAATAACTTCAGATAATGCTTCATAAAAAAGTTTACGCCCAAAAAAATGCCTTCTTCCGAGACAATTTCAACAATGTTAGGCTTGAAATTGATAAAAAAAAAAACATTATAACAAAGGATTAACTGTTTATTAAGTATAGCATCTATATTCTAATTCATCATCCAAAATAGTAAAATAAGAAGAAACATTATTCAAATGCAGAAGTTTAAATAAAAGTCCGTAAATGTGGAGCAATTGATAAAAATATACACACAGCTTCCGATTAGAAAGGCAATCCCTTCCATTAATAACATGCATGTAAAAGTATGGTCTCATTAAAATAATATATACCGCAGTGGCTACTTTATTTCGTGGACAAGCATAAATTCACAAACTAAATAAATAAATATCTTGGGACATCTTACACAAATCAACCTAGTCTCACGGTAAGCTCAATTAAGGCTTGTGATGTGGGTACTAGGCGACGATATATATAATAGATAGATATATATAGATACTTAAATACATAGACAGCCATGACCAAGGAACAAATATTTGTGACAAATAAATACACAAATAATGGCCTCGCCAGGATTCGAACCCGGAACCTCCAGCTTACTCCAGCAAACTAATTAATTAAATAAATTATTTATAGTATTATTGAGTTAAATTTTCGGCTCAAAACATTGTCTTTAAAAATAAAGTATTGCATGCAAAAGACGCCTCGCTCTGTGCCGTCTTTTACATCCTTTTCAGCGTTTTAATCTGCCGCCGCTGCACTCGGGGCGTGAATAATCTCGAGTAGCCTTTAAACTACTCTTTCTTGGATATAAAATCGTTATAGTATTTTATGCAATAGTGGTATTATAAGGGGTCTAAAAATGCGAGCGGCGTGAGTTGCGATACGAGCCCGAAGGGCGAGTATCGTAATTGAAGACGTCGCGAGCATTTTTTGAGCTAATAATACAACGTTGCATACTATACTTTTTCTACGACTAAGTGGCATAGCATACACAGAACAAATAAAATATCATACATTACTGAACGCCACACCTATGTTCCAGTTGTCACCAATAAACACCTAGCATGTATATAAACAAACTAAAATAATATTGTTAGCTCATACATACCTGCACTCCCAAAAGGAGCAGGCAGAACATTAGAAATTAATAATAATAATGAAACAAATCACATTTTTTAGGCACTGCACATTGGCACAAACTATATGCGAATCGACTTAAATCAAACCTATACAGAACTGGGGGCCGTCCACGAACTTCGAAATTCGCAAAAGTCGAGCGTCCGTTTCTGTCACTCTAATAATAATCTTGTTGAAGTGACAGAGACAAATGATTGAAACTCAATTTCGAAGTTCGCGGTAGGACTTTCAACTGCTAGCGGAAAGCGGGAAGGTTTTTTTTTAATGCAGCTGTCATTGTCTATGGATATGTTTGCTTTTAAAACCGCGCTTAGTTGCCAGAGGTAAAAATAAGTTATTTTGCATAATATGAAGTTTGTAATTGGTACAAAAATATATTATATCACATTAATAATTTAAAAAACAAAACCTTTATTTTAAAATTCTATTTTAACCTTATATTATTTTAATTTATAATTATTGTAATAAATAATCTGGTACTAATGTTGGTAGCACTGTAAAATTTCGAAGATCGGAACAAATTCAATATGGCGTCTATCATAGGTGTGATGTGGCAGTCTGTGGTAGCACGCAGTGCGTTTTTGAGTCTGTTCGGAAAGTGACGACCTCTGGCAGCGAGAGACGCCCATATATCTCGCGTGCCTTCTCTTATCGAACAACGCTGCGACATTACGATACCGGCTGAGAGTGCGTTTTTGAGAAATAGACTATAGACTTTTGACAGATGTAATTATGTATATCTTTACAATAGTGTGCGTAGCTATGTAACTAGCAAAAAAAAGGTCAGGAGTAGAAAAAATAATATAGAGAGGACGATAAGCTTACACAGGCCAGAGCCTAGTCTGGCTTATACAGCTAAGCCAGACTAGGCTTAGATTTAGTATCAGAAATCTAGACACTATATCTTTTATTTACATGAAAAGCGTGCCAAGATTGGCTGCAGTTTTAGAACACTCTTATACCTATAAAAATATATTATAGTTAGTCTAATCCCACGTGTTGTCTAACATCAGTACAAACATTGGGTCAGCGGAGACTCCTCTGATTAATGGCGGTAAACAAATTTTACCCACTTATACTCTCGTAATTATAAAGTTTAAGAAAGACAAATTTGAATTAATTAAGCCATCAACAGATGATAAAAGCACCTTGCTTCATTCATTTCACATTTAAACTACAGAAAGCAACCATTAACAAAATAATTTGGTTTTGTAATCCTTTTTTTTACTTTAATTCAGAAAATATCTTTATTTATGAAAGTTCTATAGCACCAATTGAGCATCTACTCGAATCAATAAATTAAGTAAACTAAAAATAAAAGTCAAAAAAATTTTTTTTTGCCTTTTAAGTTTAAGTTCACTAATACGATTTTGTTACGGCAACACAATCCTGAATGATAATTGATACCATAAATAATAATTATTTCGCATCAGCCGCGAACTGGCGGACTAGACACCAACTCTGTGCAATGGGAAGCATGTAAATAGCTATGTTCGAATCAGAACGGCTTTGTTTTCTACAAATCAATTGGATATAAAGTTGAGCTACGGGTATAAACACTGTGTTACAAAGACTGGCTAATATTGCCTTAAGTTAAAATACTGTTACCTATTTCCCTCGATCATCTCCACCGCGTTGGCGGCTATTATTTATTTGGTTGATAAATATGACAGACATAAACTTTTTTGACAGCCTCCGTAGCCTAGTTGGTAGTGACCCTGCCTACGAAGCTGGAGGTTCCGGGTTCGAATCCCGGCGAGGGCATTCTTTGTGTATTTATTTATCACAAATGTTTGTTCCTTGGTCATGGCTGTCTTATGTATTTAAGTATCTATATGTATCTATCTATTACATATATATCGTCGCCTGGTACCCACATCACAAGCCTTAATTGAGCTTACCGTGGGACTAGGTCGATTTGTGTAAGATGTCCCAAGATATTTATTTTTTATTTTTATATGTAGATACGAGTAGGTTGCTTTAAGATAGTAAAATAAGAGTAATGTGAAATGACAAAATTTTGTGTAAGTTTTGATGATAGCCGCGGCAGTTCACCAATTTTCGGAATCAACTTAAGTCAATACATCTATAAAAATATATTATTAACAGTAGCAGCCCAAAACAAATTACTAAAGAAGACAAAAAGACTCGGAAGTCGAAAGGAAAGTACAAATAAATGAAAGTTTCCCCGTGACATAATATGTTTGGCCAGGATTTTCCTTGTCAACCCAGACGGTTTCGTTTTTCACTTTAATATCGTTGAGCTAAGGTTATTTTTAATAAGTTTGCTGGTCATACATCAAAGTCGGGCGACGCCCTCTGACCGCTCCACTGGGATTAATAATGGTCTTACACTCGCCCTATTCCTTAACTGATCACAGAAGACAAATCAGATGGATGACGGGAACAATCCTCCATCTCCTCATAAAAAGCCTCATTGCGGGAGAGATAATGATAATATATTCAAGGAATCTTGTTGAGTAAGTTCAACGAATTAATTACCTACTGATAATTTAATTCATATCAATGATTTAACATTTTCAATAAGTAATTCGTTTTTCATATACGTACTTAGAGATGCTTTTACATTTATGTTAAATATAAATAACAAATAAGTTACATCTTTTATATGAAAGAAATAATGGGAAAGGCAATTTATCTTTATTAAGAACATCAGCTCCGTTTATCGACGAACCCATTGTTATTAAATTTGTGTTCGAATAGTTCCATTTCTTGTTATTTTTGTGTTCGTTTTATTTTCTAGACTGTGACTTAGGGTTTAAAACACTGATTTTTAAATTATAAATATCAGATGTCATGTACCAAAAAAAAATTGCCCAGTTGCCACTTGGACTTGGCGAACACCGGTCGAATTTCTTGTCTACGAGAATATGCAATCAAAAATATTTAATAAAAAAAAATCTTGCTTTCACAAAGTGTGTCTGTGTCTCTTCATAGTGTTTTTATATTCTTGCAAACCTGTCCTGTCTATTATCTCAGCCGCATCGATTAGGATAAAGTTAGTTAAAACTTATTTGATTTATGCATTTCTAATAAAAACTTTATAAGCGAGTGTCAACTCTGCAAGGAATGTAAAAACGCAAATGCAATTTGTATCTTATTTTATCTAGCTACTAGTATAACTTTTTAATTAGCTCTGCCTGAAGTCTCTTTGAAGTCAACTATGCGGGGCTCCGATGGTCCCTTCCTGGCCTTGACCCGCGGCGCAGCATGACGTCACCGCCTAGTGAAAACAACCCAGTGCGGCTGCGTGCCGTGCCGCTGCAGATTTGTCAACGGAACGTGCTCTTGTACGGGTTAAACTAAGTCTATAACTATAATATAACCAATTTATGAGGAGTCTTTTAGCACCTAAGTGCTAAAATAGTACATTACTATAGAGGACGGGAAACGAAGGGTTACAGGCCAAGTAGATATATCTGGCCGAAGGAACTGAGGCCAGATAGGAATACGCGGCCTGTAACCCTGTTTCTCGCCGAGATTTGTATAGTGCTTTTCTCAAACTTGCCATGAAATAAAACTAACTGATTTCGCCGAACTCCTCCGAATCAAATAGTATGTGATTTGTAAATAAACCAATAGTACAGTATCGTACAACATTAAAAAAAAACATTCGCGCCTAACTTTTTTTTTAAATCTGTTTGAGGTATCCTTTTACCTGGTGGTATAGACATTAGTTTTTAGGTTATTTTTTTTTCTGTGGCTGAATGTCAAGACATAGTGTCACAATTTGACGTTTCAAAACAAAAGACAGTTTGTTTGCAGTCCTAGGTGTGAAATAAATACATGAAATCTCTTTACATATCAATCTTCTCAACTACTAATCTTTACAAATCTTAGCATGTGCCACCGGATACATAGTATTTCCGGGTTTAATTTAAAGTAAGTAACATCAACATTCCGTAGCAAGTTTGAGAAAAATTCTTTTCATCACACCTGTTCCGTAAGTGCGCCAATACGCTGCGATGATGCGGGCCGTAGGTGCGTCATTACGTCATAGTATGCCGTTAAGGATTTTCATACAACATTACGTCGCACTAGCGGGGTCCGGCGCACGCCGCGCGCCGCGCCGAGATTTCTTTTATGAAAATGATGAAATTAAGTCATCCCTGATTTAGACCATTTTAGAGTAGTTTTGTGAAAATATATTGTTTTATTTACTTTTTTGCATCACAGGTGTGATGAAAAACATTGTGTGTGCCACGGGCGGTACAAGAATTACGAACTCGTGCTAGAATTAAGCCCTCACCTTCGGCTCGGGCTTGAATTCACACTCGTTCGTAATTTCTTGTTTACCGCCGTAAGTACACAATGTACGATTATGATTATACCGTACGCATATAGGGCGTTTTGGGAAACATTCTTTCTGACTTTACCCTATTTACGAAGAAGTTATAGGTGGGTATCAAAAAATTAAATAACTTCAATTTACTATAAATTTATGTGGGTATATTAGTAAAATAGTCATTCTTTGTAAATTTTCCATATAAACAACCATTACTGTTGATAATGTAATATATATTATACCTAAGTGTTAGTTACACATCGTTAAATTAGTCTAAGTAATATTCACTGTATTGTTAGTTAAGCGGAGCCCATTCATCTAATTTTAGCTTTGCCTTTAACCAATTGAGCAAACTCAAGGAAGTCAGTTGAATAAACATGAGTATTCTAGCCACGAATTAATCCTTTGCATTTTCAGGCGGGTAACTAGGAAGCCTATATTTTCTCTGTTTTGTTGTGGGAAATGTTTTTATCTAACTAACTAATTTGCTATAACAATCCGACTGTTAAACTCCAACATTTGTATTTTATTTATTTACAGGTATTTAGGTATTTTAGGACTTCCCATCGAAAAACTATTTTCTTTTCGTTGGAAAGTATTATTTTGACATTAATAAAGCCTGTTATGTGCCATTTTTGGAAAACTATAAAAGCATTTCTCATGATAAGAACTTTTAAGAATAATACATAGGTATACCTACCTAAGCCAATAAAATAAATCGATGGTTCTAATATCGTTTTTGTTTTGTTCTGATTTCTACGTAATCAGTAGTCTGACACAAAGGATGTAAGAAATGTTATTTCGTGAACTGTCGCTAAGAAAAAACTATTTCCACTATAAAATAAATAAAATCACATGTAATATGCACCTGAGTATTCGAGTAGATTGGGGTCCGAAATGTTTGTAGGTCATCAAACGATCAACATTTTAGGATGCTGTTTATAAACACCGTATCCCAGATTTTCTTGAAATTAACATGTTAACACATTCTTGGAAAATCTTTGTTACAATATAGATTATATGCCTTTACGCAATCTTCGTATTAAATTAAAGGAATGTAACAGTAACAAGTTAATTCCGTTCCTCCGCGGGATTGTTCTACGTCCTGAAAAATACATAAATACAGTGCTAAAATGGAGTTCGTTTGAAACATATGTACTTAATCTACATATTCTTCATAAATCCCTACCCTAAAAGCGAGTTAGCAGCATAAATCAATAAGAGTAACGATGTAGGTATTCTGTGGTCTAACTAAGTCGAGGCACGCAAACCGATATTTTACTTTAGTAGCATACGCTGTGTAACCCTCGCAGTTTAGGGTGTAAGTCGTAACCACCAAAATCTCAGGCTTTTTCGACTACGAGCGGGTAACTAGAATCGTGGCAAATCAGTGCAATATTTTAACAGATGTGAAACAGATATCATGCAATAATTATGTATCTGTCCCAATATCATACTAGCTACTGACAAAACTACAAATAATTATGAACCATAAATTAAGTGTGTGGAGTTGTTTCACAAATTGTCGCTGGAATTTATTTCAAATAGGTTAGCATATTGTCCATTCCGTGTGGGTCGAAAGCAACATTTAATTTTAAAGAATTGAATTACCATTACCACTTATCTACCCGTAAAATAGAACTAACAAAACTACTGTAATTCATATTTTATTGGAATTCTAGTGACATCAATTGTATAGTAAGATAGTAACACGATTCGGCCACATACGCACGACCTGTGCACGATAGATAATGGAATCAAAAATTTAACATGTTAGCTCCGACCCTCCTCATCATTAGGGGATATTGAGTATATTGACTATTTATTATTTCACTACCTATTACTTAACGCTGGTTAATAAAATGTACTGTTTGATTTATCATATGTACTTAAATAACTATGTATTTGTATAGGTATATGTACTAATACCTCCTATAGTCTATGCAGGTATTAGCTATCTATCTACATAAGATAGATAGCTAATACCTGCATATACTATAGGAGGAATAAATCTTAAATAAAAACGAATATAAAATATATAAAACATAAATATCCGATCAAATTCGCCTGTTTTGTGTAACAGTTGACTCAGTAGTTAATAATGACGATCTAAGCTGTTCAAAACAACTAAAGCCCATATCTCAGTTTTACACATGCGATATAGTTTAGAACTTTAGAGCTGTGTCATTATTGTCAGAAAATGTTCCTGGTGAAACTGATTAAAGAACTATAAATATTGAGGTTGTTTGAGTCAGTGACTCATTTCAACAACCCCAACAACTAGGAGAGGCCCACGTAACCAATGCATAATATTCGGCTCTACCCCGGGTCCTTGTGTTACGTAGTGGTATGCAATTCAATGCATTCCTCGGGGTTAAAAAAGGGGCTCATTAATTAACCTGTGGCCTTTGTTCCCAGGGTCGGACGCCGAGCCCGTGTGGAAGCTGCAGGACCCGGGCTTCGACCAGGGCTACGGCTCCGAGCGGTCGCCGGAGGACGACTACGTGCCGCCCGTCGTACCGGCCGCCGTGTCTGCCGTGTCTTTGCAGGAGTACGAGGCTGAGTTGAGGGCCTTGTACCCTTTCATCAATGATGGTGAGTTTATTTAAGTACATTTTATATGAATAAGACTCAACGAGACAGGACTTGACTTAGATGCCAGGAAAATGTACATACATCAAGTTATTTACCTTAATCTAACTCATGCATACAAAAATATATCTGCGACCGTGTTTCACGATATGTGTCAGAGACACACAGTGCTATGGAAAGTCAGCCGTAGGTATTTGTTTTGGAATTTCTCCGAGCGTTTCAATCGCTGTGACATCGGTGGCAGCCTTATCACACAAATCCCTTGACAGATATTATAATTTTTGGATATTTTAGTAGACGTCGCAATGACATTAAATAATAAATGGACGCACAGAGCCAAACAAAAAAACCAAGAAAAGTGGCACTAAAAGTCATTTCTATCATGTTTCAGTTGAAGCTAATAACGCTCACTTACAATAAACTATAATAAAAAAAAACTCAAAGAATAAAAAACTTTGTGAAGTGAGCAATAAGTGTCAAATTTGCGAACAACACCGCAAAATAGTAGAAACTTTTTATGTTTAAGGAATAATGATGCTATACCGTAAGGTGACCAAATGTCAACTGTCAGAACTGAATAGCGGAGCAAAAGGACCGCAATATTTACTTCTGCAGCCCATTTTTTGGGGCCATTTTTTTGAGCTGTTTGGGGATCCACTTATATATTCTAAATCAATGAGACGTAGTTAATTGACAACTAGCAAGCTATTGAAAAAAAAGACATACTCACGGAAAACTTGTAATGTTGTAGCCACAGAAGTCACGGCGGTTGAAACGCTTAAAAAAATGCCCGTTTACATTTTTTTTCTTCAGATGAATGGTTATACGTAAAATATTTAAAATATTAAAAAGATTAATTCAGTAAGAACAGAAAAACTCCGCAAATGTCAACGTTTTAATCCAGAGATAACATTAAACAGGGCTGAAATATCGGATAAGCACTTCGTGCAATCTTCATGACAAGTACCTTTGTAACAAACAGACGCTAAATTTAAGCACAATTGTAACATTTTGAAAGATTATTATACACCGATGACAATTTTGGACTCTCTTAACCTGGATGTTATCTCTCCATCTGTTTATCAAAATAACAACACGATGCTAGTAGCTACCAGTATACCAGATATATTCCAGGTCGAAAGACTATCAAAACAAGCCAAGGATACCAACCATTTTTAATTATACATTATATTTTAAGTTGTAACATTTTAGTACTCCATTATTCACAATTTGTTAAAAGTCACTACACTATATCTACATTGCTAAACTTCAATCACAAAGTCCTCTAACAATGAACGTCCTTCGTGTCCTTCGGTTTACATCTAACATAAAGTGTGTGTTAATCGACGGCATGGCAATGCAATAAAATAACGTCGAAAATAGCGTAAAGCTTTTCAATACTGTAACCGTACCATGAGTTAGCAAGTAACGGTTACGTTAGGTTTTAGTGGATACGTAAAGTAGTCCATCCTGTTTGGGTGGTTTCATGGTAGAATGCTGGTAGAACACAATCCTATGGCACCCTAACGGTAAAGTGGGCAGCGTCACCCACTCACAAGGGGTTTTAGTGGATGTTCTGATATTCTCATCTTTGAGTATAGTATACCTCCTCCATACCTCCTTCACGAGTGCTTTACGGTGAAGGAAAACATCGTGAGGAAACTTGCATACACCTGCGAAGAAATTCAAGGGTGCATGTGACGTCCCCAACAAGTAGGTACTGGTCCAGCGTTAGGACCACGCAAAATAGGCACGTTTGATGTCGAGTTGCGGAAAAAAATGGCCAGAATGCAACAACAACAACGAATGCAAGAACCTCTTCCATACTTCTGGGCCACCCTCAAGCCCGGGTGCGTAAAATCGTTCTTTACTGCCTTAACAAAAAAAAATCTGTCCCGCTCACTCTAATACACCAGCGCGAGCGTGATAGACTGCTTTAAGTACCGAATAAAACCTAACGTAATATCGTTTCTTGCCAGCTCATGGTACTACAGCTTTATGTCCGCTCCGCTCGGTCGAACGAACGCTCGTGCTGGCCTGGTGTTGGCACTCCGGATTTACTGCTCAGTCGATACGACTTTTTCAGTCGCTATCCAGTGTAGTTTTTTTGGTTGCGGTATTCAATTATGGTTTAATACATTTTCAAAGTTAGTTTTGTTTTCCAAAGCCGTCAGAAAGGTGCGTGTATGTAAAGATTGGGGTATTAAATATGTATAAATGTTGTCATAATTATTTATATAGAAAGAATTCTAATGTATTGGAAGCACAGTGATATTTACACTTGCGTCTAACTCTTGTACTGCCTTGGAAACTACAATGATCTCTTAAATGCGGTTCAGTAAAGTTTAGGTTTGGTTTGTTGGATTTGGCAGTTATTCCAAGATTAGGTCCTAAACTGAATCACATTAGTAAGTCGTGGTAGCCCCCAGGATGTTCCTGCAGATGTCACCTCGCAAATTTAGTCTACAACGTCTGCTGTAATCCGTCATAGTTTATGTACTGTATTCCGCATAATGTTTATGTAAATATTTCATTTGCATTATTATTAGCATTTAGATATATACTCAAACTGAAACTATTCGTTATCGAGCAAATTATTTAAATAATTTAATGTTAATTATGATAAATATAATTTTATTATTCTAGCGGTAAATATGTACTACCTACGAAATGCTTTATAATTCCATAACATTACAATAGGTACGTAAGTACTCAACTGAAATTTGTGTTACGCGCAGTACAGAAGTTAGGTACTTAGTTCAACGGTACTAGGCTAAGCGAATCTTAATTACACTTTATTATCGGAAACTAGGTTGGGTCAACTTTGCTTTAGCTATACCTGTATTTTGTACGTGTACATGTTATGAATTAATACTAACTTATTCAATATGTATTTTACACTATGGTCTGTTTGGTTAGGTATTAAAAAAAAAGGTAAACAATCTTACAGTATCTTTTTATTGAAAACTACGAGTAGAAAATAAGTTTTAGCAAATATACATAATAATAACAAGGAAATACAGTGATTTACATTGTTTTGATTCATTAAGTACCTAGTTTGAATTTTAAATGCATTTTTCAATAAAAGATACTGCAAGATTGTTTACCTTTTTTAAATACCTAACCAAACAGAGTATAGCATAAGATAGTAGGTTTATAATTAGACTAGTATGAACTACTAGTACCTAATTATACTTAAGAGCATTGCTCGATCACAATTTTACTTTATTTACGTCTAATTTTCATTGCACTTTTTGGCGCATTAATACGTTAACTTAAGGACCTGGGTGCTTAGCCAAGTTGCCAATCACTAGCGCTTGCTAGCGTATCGTAGTTTTCCCTCTCTGTCACTCTTTCATATTAGTGCGACAAAGACAGTTAGCTGCCTTTCGCTTACGATTAAGCGTTAGCGATTGGCAACTTGGCTAAGCATCCTGTTTCTTCAACCCCGTTTAAAATGTATCTGTCAGATAGATGTTAGCAGTCCATTTCTTTTATATGCCTGGGGATAAGGAAACTGATAATATTTTCAGGGTGCTTAGACAAGTTGCCAATCGCTAACACTTAATCGTCAATCGTAAGCGAAAGGCAGCTAACTGTCTTTGTCGCACTAATATGAAAGAGTGACAGAGAGGGAAAACTACGATATGCTACTAAGCGCTAGCGATTGGCAACTTGGCTAAGCATCCAGGATTGTGAAACAGAGCCTTAGTAAACATCGATTATGTGATATATCCAAAAGGTGAATTTAATAACCCATACTGAAAATTGCCTTGTGAAACTAAATACCTACATAATAATATCGCTTAATTGGATTAATGCTGAGATAATCCATCGATCAAAATTAGTTTTAATTAAGTGGTACTCAAAGTGAGTATTGCTCTGGTTTTGTGCGTAGGTGTTGAAAACGTATCATATTACCAATTATAACATGATTAATAAACGTTTAGGGACGTCGGACTAATACCTAAAAAAATATTATGTAATTTCTTATTACTAAACTACATTCTCAGTGAAAGAATACGGGTCGGGTACCTATAGAATTTCATAGAAAATCAGTAAACGCGCTGATATCAATTTTTTTTAAAATCTTTTATTGGTGTCCAATCTGAGGAAATGCGGAAAACTAGTTTTGACTTAAAACGAGTTTTAACGATAATCTATAGATTACATACGAGTAGTTTGTGTCTATTCTAAGGTTGCAGGATTGGCGCGGGTGTCAAGTGCTGTGATTGATAAGGGAAGGGTACGATAAGAAATACGATTTGAATCCGGCGTTTTGTTAAATAGATTTCCCACTTTTATTGCTACAAAAGCTTCCTTCAGATGTATCAATCAATAGAAAATAGATTCTTTGAAGTATGTATATATTGAAGGTACATATTGTAATTATAGCTACTTATTCTTGTATGAAGAATTGGAAGATGTATGTATATAATTGTAAAAAATGGGCTAACCACCATTGAAATAAGTTTTCTGTTTACATAATGGCAAATGAACCATTTCCTCGAAGATACGAATATGATTCCATAGGTTACTGTAACAATTTGCAGGTAAGTATGTAATACAAAAAATGCCAGCGGGAACGACTGGATTTGTCTAATTTACCTATGCTGGATATCCATTCGCTTCACATTTGGAAATAAAATAACTTTTTTGAAATATAATCACCAAATTAAAAATTTAAAAAACCGACTTTAACCGGTTACTCCAAGATTCCCGATTTGTTTCCTCAAATCCTACTTTCTGAATGCAAATTCTTGTAAATGAATGAAAATTACCAAAAGCGCCATACATATACCTATAACAATTGAAGAGATCCCTCGATTTCTCCAAGATCCCATCATCAGACGCCAACGGGACCCACTCGGTGTAATACACGTTCGATCACAAAAATAAATATTAAAATCGGTTCACTATTCTCGGAGATATCGGGCAACATACATACAACAAAAAAAAATCCTCCTTTTTTGAAGTCGGTTAAAAAAACGTTTGAACGTATAGTATACGTCGTATACCACTTTGAATTTTAGTCGGCTACTGCTTGCGGATATTTAGAATAAATACGTATATGCATAATTGACTTGTATGCTCATAAATTATATTATAGGTAAATTATCTTAGAGAGATTTTTGCATTTGTAGTAGTGTTCGTATATGTACACGGATTCTAAATTTGAAATTTGAATTCCACTATATAGTCAGCAAATAAGGTCTGTCACATTTTTATTATATAAGTATTTATTTTGTGTATTATTTTTTGATCAATATTGTATTATTTTAACATTGTTAAATAAAAATGTTCCGATGTTGATATATGCCCGAGGTAAACTTTTGCATCGTATGGTAAAATGATTTTTGCACCTGTAGTAGTATTTGTTTATGTTTATTAACAGGGATTCTAAATTTAGATTTGAATTTCATTGTACGGCCAAGAAAGGTTCGGCACAATTTTAAGAAGAATATAATATTGACTGTCAAAAGTCAGAAAGTCAGTAAATGTCAAATTTTACTTAAATAATTATATTGTTCAGGTTCTTAAAAATGGTTCCCATGTTGAAACATGGTCGAGGTAAGCCTTTGACTTCCCAAACTAAAGAAGTTTTGTATAATTTGTACTATTCCAAAAATGAATGCAATAATAATCCGAACATTACTGTGACGCCTGCTGAATTAGTTTCTGTATCAAGCGGAATATCCTTGTCTTCTGTCAGAAGAGTCATAACAGGAAGCAAGTGTCATTCTACAGACCAGATACCAACCTTTAAAGCACCCAAAAAGAAACGAAACCGAAATCCTGCAATTATAATAGATGATTTTGATCAACAAGTAATCCGGAGAACGATGCACGCCATTAAAGAGGAAAACAAATTTCAAGGCACGGATGAGGCTTTAGATATAATATCAGAACGAATTATTGTTAACACAAATGATTCATCGGATGAAAGTGGGGATGAGAACGAGAGTGAAATGTCTGGAGTTGAAGAAGATTAGAATTAAATATTATGGTAATGATTGTTAACTATTTTAGTCTCTAGCTCATCATTGTTTAACGTTATTTGATGCAGTTGGTGTAACTGTCTTTAAACAGTATAAAAAATATAAAAGTTCCCAATTATTTATTTCCTTATGTGCTGACCGTACACAACTACGAATGCAAAAATCTCTCTATGATAAATTACCTATACATAATTATTCAGGCATGCAAATGGCATTTGCGACTCTGCTGAAATATCACATTCTCAATACCTACATGTGAAATAGATACCTACTCCAAGAAGTCATACAAATAATGTAAAATGAATGACCGTGTGCAATGCAGTGTCCAATATAAATGATAGAAGCTCTCAGTGGCCTTTCAATTAATCGTTCGATTTTACTAGTATTTTTATTTCGACTCTTAAACATAACTCAACTTTAGTTATTTCCTCAATCTTCAAAATGTATTGTATGTGGTATGAAGCCAACGTTTAGGGCTTTCAAATAAAATAAGTTAGGAAAGAGTTGAATACATAAAAATATGAAACTAAATAATATATTATGATTTCTTGGCAACTGATTCTGGTACAAATCCGGCGGCGCAACCTGAACGAAAAGGAGGATAGAAAATCCGCTGAACTTGCAGGTGTCAGAATTTACTTAGTTTCTCATAAAACTACGATAAGGTACATAGATTAAGTTAGTGTTGGTACATACTAATTGTAATTAAGCATTAAAATGCCACTTTCACTTAAAATTTCGATTATTACCTATACCAGACACTTAATTATCGACTAAGATCATGGGGATCTATTATACTAACTATACCTTTCCTTAAATTAATACACCTGCGAATATATTCAGTAACGCTTTGACCAGGCGCTATCATTTAATATTCAAATCCAATCAAAAAAAAATTCACTCGCTAGCTATATTGTCCTTCATAATGGGATTTCGTATTTCGTTCATTTGCAGGCTTTGATGATTCTCTAAGGCCATTTATTGGCAATATCAATACCAATCTACCGCCCATACTGTGTTTAACAGGATATTGGCCCAATACGCGAAGTGTTGTGGAGCTTTTTAATTAACTTTGTTCGTTAGCCTGTGCGAATGACCGTTCATTTCCATAATTCGTGGACCCCGAACGCGATTTGCGCGTAATTAGACTGACCCTAGTGGGAGTTAGAATTTACTATAGGCGACAGAATTAATTAATATCTCAAACCATGCTGTCGTCTAGTAAAGATTACGTACACTAAAAGTCGAAAAAAAATGTAAAAAGTGAGTTGTCTGAAATTCCTTGATGCTTGTGTAAGAAATAAAAGATATTTCCATGTTTAAAACAATTTCAACCTCCAAAAGTACAAAATGCGAGAAGCTCCTAAATAATTCGTTTTCATGTGGAATTTTGGATTAGCGCAAACTGTCCGCAATACAGAAAATATATTTATAATTTTATTAATTTTATCCAATGTTAACAAAAATCCAACTAGTTAGCTGTATGTTACAGATTACCGCGTTTTTTACAATAACGCTAGAGGAGTAAATAGGTACCTAAATGTAATATAATATCTAATATTAATATAATATAGGTACATCCGAGGCCAGCGT
>JALPQI010020801.1:0-16181 GCA_025490895.1 Thaumatotibia leucotreta | reverse complement strand
CAAAAACACCACTGTAATATGCTCAATTATCTCATCCAGCTCTGATACTATAAATGTATCCTAATTCAGCTCAAAATAAAGTACACAATCCTCACTAACGCAAACTACAAATACGAGCTTATGAAAATCACCGTATTACATCTTTGCAGAATAATGGTGTATGTAACCGTGAAGTCACTATCACTACTCTTACGGCGTTCCATCGGAGTTACATCAACAAGGTCGCCCAAGACTCATCCGAATTTTAAATCCACGAAAGCGGCAGAAGTCGCGTGCCCGGAAACGTAGAAAGTGCAAGTTGCCATAAAATTAACAGCCAACAGCTCTACCATAACAGAAATGCTAATTGAAATCACCAATTACTCTGCAAGCGACTTTCTACAAAACCCCCATATGTTATTGTTGAGGCTCACGCTAGTAAGTCGATTAGCGTGGCAAATGGTTGGAGGAAAATGGGTGATTTCTTGTGTCGTCTGTACGCGACACTTGTTTATTGCTTCCATTACGTTACCTCTTGTTGGTGTTCTCATATTCTAAACTAATTCAGGTGCCGTAATTGCTATTTATTTTATGTAAAAATAATAATTATTGCTGTATCATTATAGACTTGTATTCTTAAATCATGAAGATACCGTAAGAATACTCTTGACATCTGATGCGATGTATCAGATTCGATTTCTTCTCTGTATTATGAAAACCTGAGATTCCACCATTAGTGTAAAGCAACATAAAAATATGTACTAAAATACTATGATTCATTAATTTAATACCTAATTGCTTATATGTTTATCAGACTGATAAGGGCAACTGCATCGATTGGTAATCTGTTATACCTATTGATTAGGAGCTTCCGTCTTCAATTTAGAATATCTATTTTTAAATATAACAATTATCTTCTATTATAATATTTATTAAAGTATTTAAGTAAAACGACCTGATTATGATTACAATGAATTGTAACTTGGTACGCCATTTAAAATGCAATGAAACATTTTAATAGATACTCGTTTTTAATAACACCGGCAGGCTTTGCCATTAAAACTGACTATCTCAACAGCATTATAATAAATAACAAAAGCGTATAGTTCGATTAATTTTATGATAATTTTCCTTTGTAATTTGTTATTTAATTGGCCTTTCTAATCGACGTTAAATTAAAATCCAGGAGCTCCCTGTACCTATGCAGGCTTACTTTTACTACCGATTAGGCTGTGGAGGCTGTCAATATGTAAAATAACTACCTGTATAACGTACTACTCAAGCAAGTATACTATTGTAATATTGATTCATATACTTACTGTAATGTGGGCAACTTTCTTTCCGTACGAGGTAATCACACTTCGGCATAGCAATGCTTCACTGAACTAACTGCTACATCCAAATATATAAAAAACACGGTTCTTGCCATAATAAAACCACTCCTTACAAAACGAAACGTTTCAATACTTTCAACGTTTCCAATGAAGGTGTAATCTTTTGCAAGCGAAAAAACATTCTGTCCATTGATTTGATAATTGTATAGAATTTAATACAACGCGAAATGTCGCAAGGCGAAAATATAGGTATAAAAGTAAACTGAGTGCAAGTGTAAAAAACGCAACTCGTTCAACTCGGCTGCCTGCGACGCCCCAGTTGTACGGGTACTACTAAGGACCAGATAAGAGCAGGAATGTGGCTTTAGAAACTTAATTAAGGCATGTTATGGTATCCCCTGAAGAATTGAAAATGCTACTGAAGAAAACTTGGTATACTCGAATAAGAAATTCGTGAGAAATCTAAGGTTCGATATTCAAACCAAACCAGACTAGATTAGATTATCTTCAAGATTCTCTTAAGCAAATGTTACATCAAGTGTATACCATCTGAGCGGAAATTACTAAGGCATCTTGAGTTCTTGACCATGAAATTGCTTATAAAAACAAAGCAATAGCGACAATTCCGAACAAATTGCTAGGGATAATCTCATGTCAAATTGTCAGATTAAACGTTCCACATTCCCGACGACTAAAAACTCGACTATTGCCGAACTCGAAAAAACTCTACTTGAGGGTTCGTGTCATCTTTGTATTTAACGGCAACACCGGTTCATAAAAAACCCGTCGTTTCCGGTGCGTCGCGTGCGCATCGTACGCCACGTTCTAAAGGAAGAACGCATCAAAAAGGCCGTGTGTCTTACAGACTTGTTGCGTTTCAGTTTTAATCATGTTAAAAGACGCTTGCGCAACGGTGCTCGGAAATGCACTGCAAGACGGGAACTCGCGATGTAAATGCTCAACCGTTTTCGTCAATACGGCGTGTCATCGTTGGACATGCGAATGTAGTTACTACAACTTTTCACACACGCGATTATGTATCTAGTTCAATATTTAAGCAATTTATCGTCCATAAGTGTCTTAATTCGATAACGGGTGCATTGAAGTTGCAGTTTCATAAGTAGATCGCAAAAGATACGTCTTTTGTAACACATTGTGCAATTCGTGTCGTAAATGATCCGGTTGGGATAACAGTTTACAGGTTATGTTCGATTTGTAAAAATTAAATCACAAGCTGGTTTTACATGAAATTACTTCAGTACTTATGTTCAGAATATGTGGGCATGAGCTAAAATTAGCAACTCTTATCACTGACATTGACAATACGTGTATTTGCTCATTCACTGCGCCTTACTAAGACAATACAATGTAATCGACCGAGTACCGAGTTTAAAACCAAGCATTTAATCAAACAATGATTTTGAAGGAGTAGTGTTTTTATACATTTGTTGTTTTTACAAATTTAAAAGGTTTGTACATATTAACATTAACATCCGTTTCATGTATGGACATATTCATATTTTGTATTCAGCATCACGATCCAAACATGTTTATCAAATTTCTTCATAGTTCTGTAATGTTTCTTAAAGTTTGAGTTCCAATTTTTATCAAGACAAGTCCTGTTTATGTGACTGTTGAATTGTGATTTGTGATAACTAATTAAAAATGCGAATTATAAGGCGTTGTTAATAGCTTGGTCGTTAAATGAATCAACAAACACTTAAAACTATGTTACTTGTTATAATTTTGGCACTGGAGCGCTGGTCAAACTAATCATGTGGGGTAAAGTGAGTTAATTTGTAGCTGAGCGAATGTGGGTTAACATCTGACTGAAATAGATCGTCGCAGGCGCACGAGAGTTTATTAGTGAACCAGATAGAAGGCATACGTTGATTGGATTTAGATTCAGTGGAAAGTGATTGATGAATTGATTTATGAATATCTCAAATATGGTTAATGGTTTGATGTTATGTAAACATGATTAAGTAATGTGTCAGAAGATGTATATTAAATATTTGTCACCATAAAAATTTCTAGTATCTAAGTATATTAAGCTAGGCCACCCCAGATTCAAGGTAGACAAATCTCTTTCCTTTTCTTGAAAGTTTTTGATTTATTCCTTCAAGCATGCAAATTTAATGGCAAATTTCAGAAACATCAACTGCAGAAAGAAACTTCCACAAACCACACGTGTTACTGTCCCTTTCTTCTTCTTCTGGTTCCTCTTCTAACGAAGGTTGGACAACATCATGGCTATTTTAACTTTATTGACTGCATTACGGAATAATCCACGAGTGCTAGAACTGAATCAGTCACGAAGATTTCTCAACCAAGAGTGCCTTCTTGGACCGGCGCTCCTACCCCCACGAATCTTCCCTTGAAGTATTAGCCGGAGGATCTCGTACTTGGGGCCCCGCATGATATGCCCGAAATACTGAAGTTTGTTTTTCTTGATGTTGTTAACTAATTCCAATTTCTTCTCCATTAACTCCAGTACTCTGGCATTACTTATTCGGTCGGTCCATGATATCTTATGCATTCTGCGGTAGACCCACATTTCGAAAGCCTCCAGTTTTTTCATACTGGCCTGTGTTAGTGTCCATGTCTCCGCCCCGTACAGGAGAACAGACCATACGTAGCAACGAACAATATTCATTCGGAGTTCTAGCTGCATCGATTTACTGTCCCTTTAATAATCCAAATGACACATCTAATAGATCATTGTCTTTACCCGAATCATTAGTACAATGTTTATCACTTCTCGCAATTTGCAAGTAAGCGATATTGACGTAGGTCAACGGTCTATTTGTAGTTGTGTCGAAACGTCCGTAGTTTGATGAACTTGCTTCCGTTGACACATATCGCAAGTACCGTCTGCGCCAGAAGTAATGCAGCGAAACCAATTAATCATATGTATTATCTTCTTTTGTTTTGTAGTCGGTATTTGATTTAATTCTTGAGGATCTTTTGTATCTTCTCTATCCTTATATCGGTTTTGGTCTAACCTTCTTTCGCCTTTGCATATTTTTATATACCTACACATTTCCCTATTTATTTTATAAAAAATGTATGATCTTTAACGTAAAAGGCTCCTAGTTATTTCGCAGAACTTTTTGGATCAATAGTATTGCGAATAACTCAAGTTGTTGTGAAGTAGTAAGAAACTGCTGCATTTTGTTTCTAATAGGTTGTGTTGACCCATACTTCAACACGTGTCACTGCAACGCTGCAGTGATGGTCCTCGGAATCGGGAAATAACTTCAATATGAGATAAGCTAATAGCTTTATTGGACCAATCGCCGTTGGTTTCATTAGAGCAGGTAATTTATAAACTCATCTGTGTTAATCATCTAGCTCCTCTAAAAACTATAGTACTTAATCTGAATACGGATACATGTCGAAAACTAGATTAATCTTGTTAATTCTTAATTTGGGAGAAAGAGACGCTCGTGAATAGTCATGAGCTCAAAGCTCAATCAAGCATCTTTGACACTCAATAAAAATGTTGGCATTTATCCGCTTAGGATATAAACTTTATAGGGTTAACAATCAAGTTGATAGACGCAAGACAGCGCTGGACGATACAACGTCGTTGCGCCTGCAAAAACCAACATGTGGTGGATTTTAATTAATTCAATTAATACCCTTTGTGCATAGTTGCTAGGTTACAATTTCAAAGTCATAAATCAATCACATAGCGGATTTTACAGGCGCAACGACGACAATTGAAGAATAAAATATACTAACTATTGAAAAATTACACTATCTCAGAATTGCTTCCAGTGCAATGTGAATAATATAATACCTATATTATCAAGGCATCTCTTTAAACTCGCATTAATTTCGCCCTGGTTCCGACCTTTTAACCTGCTTTAAACACCTTAAGGCTCACATAACGCGAATTTAATGATCATGTCAATATTATTATAACATTATTCATATACACATTACGTCACCTGATATAGTTCGCGGTTGTAATACTACGCGGCCCACTCCCCTACATCGGTTATGCAATGTTTTAATAATCTTCATTTCCTAAAATTTCGTATCTGTGTCATATTCATTTGTGCCATCAGATGATCTGAATTACGTGTAATGTAGGCTCAAAAGTTGGCTTTTCATGGTGCAGCTGTAGGCTAGTTTTTAGTGTATCAGTAGGGTTAACAGAAATTTTGATAAACATTTGTGAGTGAACTTAAAAGATGAAGATCCAATTTACTTGGAGCAGATGCTGACCTAGCATTTCTGGCTTATACCTCTCATATTTTAAAGACAAACGGGTCTTAATCGCGTAAACTTACGTTTAATTATATCCTGACGTTTCGGGCATGACGTTACACCCGTGGTCGCAGGCAGACTGCGACTGCGTCTCAGGCAGACTGCGTCTCTGACAGACCAACCACCTTTACCATAAGATCGGATATGTCTTTTTGATCAGAAGTTGCCTCTCCGTTGCACTTCTAAGTTGATACGTAAGTATGATAGAGACGCAATATGCCGATTGTGGTTCGCAGTATCCCTCCTGAATGTAGTTTTTTCCGGGAGTGTGTTCAGGTATAATCAAAATTCCGATTCAAATTATACGAACAACTTAACTTTTTGTAAAGTAGCTCCCTTTGTCCGACACCTGCTTTGGAACACTACCTGTCTCATACGAGTATTAGGTACCTATTAAACTTCAACCACATGTTCATTATAAGCCATTACATCATTCTGTTCAAGTTTCATATACAGGACTCCCCTGTTTGTTAGACCAGGTGGTCCTACATATAAGGGGCTTTAAAGGATTAAATTTCTGTACGTCGGTAATAATCATTTTTATCGGAGTATAATAACATCTTAATGTCTCGTCTGTAGAAGCATACACGATACACGTATTAATCGACAAAAGTACATATATTTCCGACTCAATTCAGTTCTGTATTGATTAACATCAATGCGAAGGTATTAAAAGTAAAAGAACCCTACGCATTAATGTTTTATGAAGAAATTCGTTAAATTACAAAATGTTTTATTGGCAATTGTATCAGTTAAGACGATTAATTGAGTAAAACAAATTAAAAAGTAACTAAATACTAAATATTGCGCCCTCATTGCGTAGCAACATTATCATAAGTAATAATATGACTCAAAACCCTTTCCCCTACAAACATAAAGTTCTAACCGACAATCACGAATGTAACTCTTATGACGTTCTGTTCCAAAGGGACCAACGGTCATTAGGAAACCTAAAATGTGGACTTAATAGCATATGTCATGATCTAATGACCATGCGAGTTTTATAAGTTAACAAGGATGAACGTTTGAGGGTGTGGTAAACTCATTACGGCTATAGCAGTTCATGTAATGACATATCAGGCGTTTAGTTAGGCTTTAGTACTTGTAAGGCTGCCGCTGTTCTCATTGGTACGCGAGTGCCGGTGATTTTAGTTCTGGAGCCGTAACCTCGAGATTTGATGTAAATACTTACATATACAGATAAAGGACATAATCTTTTCCCTTCGCATTTTTACGGAAATGTATGAAATCATATTGTTGTACAAATGAGCTTCAATGTCCATTGCACTAATGTTAATTGAGATAGAAAGATATAAGACGTTTCCGTGAAAATATGACGGAAAAAGTTTCCTACATTTTTACGTACGCTTTCAGAATTGGCTGATTCGCTAGCCCTTTGCGCTTATTGCCTTTTTCTTTTTACGTAGTTAATGTTCAGCAGGGCTCTAACACGAAAACTAACAAATTAAAAAACGCGAACTACTTAATACAACTGTTATTGAACACGACAGTTTTTATATCACTCGCCTATTCTTTTTGTATCATTTTGGTATGGTCTTCTGAGCGCTCGATTCGCTCGCGATTGGAACGCGGTTCGTTGCGCGTGCGACCACATTTTTCTCAATGCCGCGGTACTGGCTGGAGCCAGTTGCCTACTTTGTAAAAAGTATTCGATCAGAATGCCTATTTGAAATGCCGCTATCGTATTTCTACTTTTAGCTTCCTTCAAGGTGCGGCGTCATTTTCTCTAAACTAAAAGCAGCTACTACCTTAGAACCTCAAATGTTTTAAGTCAAGGGGCATTTTCAATTTTAAACAATTACATACGGTCTACCAAATTATTCCCCTTACACTTCCGCATGCAGATTGTGCATATATGAGATTGTGCGATATGTGAGTAGGTATGTGAGGCAAGTGACTTGGTCTTCAAACTACCCCAAAATTGTAGTGTCCTTTTTATCCTTCAAATTTAATATTCGGCAAATGTATAATCATGAGTAGAGTACGGTTTCATCTTTTCATCCCCAGCAGCAATATCTATCATGAAATAGGGACTATTCTATACATAATTAAATATTAATGGCGGTTTCGGTATGTTGACAAAATTCCGATTCTGGCGTTAAGGGTCGTCCCCTCCCGCGATGTAATGAGATCACTCCACCATCTGTCGGTGACAGTCGGCATTTTTGATTGCAACAATGGATATTTGAACCTCTGGTGTTTATTGGATCGGATAGACTATTCCATTGATAGGCAATGATGATGACTGGGCAGATTGATAAACTACAGTAATAGCTTGTTGGGTAGATGCATGAAGTGTTCCAATCCGTCCCAGGAGAAACATAAAATACGTAATTTTGACTACAGATACAGATATTTCAGGTGTACAATTAAACTTTCAATCTTTTACTTTCTACAGCCACGTTTATAATAAGCGGCATTAAAAAAAATTAAGTATCTCCTACAGTTCCATTCCATGCATGCTTGAGTATCACCACTCTCCTCTTTATAAAAACTTTAATTTTGAATAACAGTGAAAACATCTGATCAAATTGATATTTTAACGTAATGGTGTTGATGAAACTCTGTTATGTGAGTAAATCTATCTTATAAAAAAAAAACAGTAACATCAATCTCAAGTCTATCGAGCCATTTCGATCTCTATTTTATTAGATCGCATGTACCTGACGCTCTAATAATTTTACCAACAGACATTTCTCTCATTACATGCGCCGAAAACAACACTGTATTATGTGATATTGATATTGCAATTAGATGGCCGTCAGCCACGAACATCACGAATCTCTCGCTCTTGCAAATTCGCTGTCAAAACGATATTTAAAATTTCAGCGTTCGTATTTGGCCCCTAGTTCCCATGGCTATTAGGCCAGAACAGAACCAACAGGTAAGTTTCTCAACGGTGCGTCGCGACAGATGGCTTGTTCGCCTACGCGGCGCCTGCGATGCGAGCATGTCCATGTGGGGCTCTACTGCAAGCGGGTTATTGAAGCTTCACTTTAAACATCGTTTCGTACAGGAGAATTACGAGCCCCGATGCAGTGGAGTTCGTCTAGTTCGAAACAATTTTTACAAATTTTTGAATATTTTAAAAATGATCACATTATGCTAATGATAAATTGTATGAACGTTAGTCATGGTCTCATGGTTAATGTACTACATTTCAAGAGACACAACAATCTGAAGTACGCTTTTGTTATTTAATAAATCGATTTTAACAAACCAGTGTCTAAATTATATTTTCGTTCACCACCGTAATTCCGCGCTTATAAGCTTGACGCAAAATTCGCAGTGCATCAGGTGTCGTCTTTAATATTAAGGGCGTTCCTTAAATTCATTGATTATTTACAAAATTAAAAATTGTGGAAAAAAATTTAAAAAATACCTCTCGTAAAATAGTTTTTTTTTAATTCTGATTTATTAAGTTCAAATATTTTATACTCAAAGAAACTACTTTAGTACTACTATTGAATAGTGAAGGTTTTGTCTCTAAACCTTTTCCCCCGGATGAACGGGATAATCTCGAAAAACTGTCTAACTGGACGAGAACATATGCATCGGGGCTCGTATGTAGTCTCTTGGGTACCTACTTGTCAATCTTCGAACAAAGCCGATTAGTAAGATTGTAATAGATATTTCAATTGAAAGAATCAACCACGGAAGTTAGCTGAAATAAATAAAGTGGGTAGGCCTGAAAATATACCTAAGGTTTATGCAGATACTAGTAATTAAGGTCTCTTTTCCTTCTAATCGTATTTAGTTTTTTTCTACCTTGTATACAAGTTAATGTCTTGGAATGGGCTGAAAGTTAAGAGTCTGTTTCCGTTTTATAAATAAAATGTTGTATTTTTTTTCTTCCTCCGACAGCTCTTCCATTTTGCGGAATAAGATTAATTCTATAGATACTATACACTGCTTATTATTCCTTCATTTAGCATACACATAAAAAGGCAAATGTTTGTAAATTACAGCTATTATTGACAAGGGAAGCAGTAAGTTTAAATGTATTATTAAATTTATTAACCATAGGATTATCAAATTATCGCTTTGAGTGAGATCAGCACAAATAGTACTATCGAGGTCGGCTTTTACAACGGTGTCGATTCAACATGCGTAGGTTTATATGCATTCTCATATGACACTTATTGGAATAAATGTTTTATGTCCCGCCCCTTTAATTGCTGACATTGCTGTTCTAAAAACTACACAGGTGTCTTCTATAGTTTGTTTTATTCTACATTTTTGTTCGTTAATGCGCTGAAGTTCGTTGTCCGCTTTAATCTTCGCGGTGTTGACAGGCCGTCACCAATCGTCATTTAGTTCGAGGCTGGTAAAATTATTTAAAGGTTGTTTTTCTACATTTTTTGAATATTTGGCGAGATTGCATTTCATATTTTCTTAACGTTTGACGTCAAAAGACTATAAATGACCAAGACATTTGTAGGCTTCCCGAAATAGTAGTCCTGGTTTCAAATATTAGTTGACTGGAGTTATTTTTAAAACTGAAGTGGAAATACATAGATGAATTGATTAAAAATTTGTTGTTTTGTAAATTTTCTGATACACGATTTTTGACGACACGATGCCGTGTGGTGACGGCAGTAAGAATACATTTGTCACCACCCCAACTCCTCCTGCGGGTGTCGTAAGAGTCAACTAAGGGATTGAAGTGTCACTGACATTGATAAAAGATTGATGATGGGCAGCAGCGTCATGACGTCATCATAGTGGACACATAACTGCGATCGCCAATCCGTTTGCCCAGCGTGGCGATTATGGGCATTTACCTCCTAATGCGTCTATACGCATGGTTTATAGGAGAGGCCTACGTCCAGCAGTGGACTATCATAGGCTGATGATGCGTGTGTGTGATTTTTTACGATGTCAGATAACAGCGAAATTAAGTAGGTCCATAATAAGAGTAGTTCATCAAACACACTCATCTTTTACTGCAAGTACAAATTTACAGACGTTTTCAGACAATATCTTTCATGATTAATTACGACTCGATGAGTCACAAAAGTATTTATATATTATGCAAGGAGTTCGCATCGCTGTTTATCGGACTATATTCACATATTTTATGTACCCATTTCCTACAATAGCTGCAAGTTCCCTACATTGACGTAACTTTTACTCAAGTCCCACAGGAACACTGGTCTTATCAGGGATTACCTTAATCACTAATCAAGCAAGCTCACACTGAACTGCTTTCATAATATCCTACCATAATTTTTCTTTCGCCAAGACTGGGATGATTAGGTTGATGTTTTTCGACAAACAATTGAATACCTAACAAGCTTATTTATCCTCCTGCCTACGAGTACATGTGTCCTACCCAAAGGACAATGAAACTCTATGTCAATTAGACAAATTTCCAATTTGATTTGGAAAATTTTGACATAATGTAGGCACGAGGAGCTGTCAATATAGTTAGTCGCTCTTGGCGGTCCTCAAGCTGATATTTCCGAAATGTATATCAAGCAATTTACTCCGCTCCAAACAAAAGCTAATTCGATACATACCCTGCGCAATCTGCCGTCTGCCACAGACCATTAAACCCAGAATGTTCCACCCCGCTGATTTTAAGACTGGAATTATAAGATACAAATACTATACATTTTATAACGCCATGAGATCATTTATAAAGGTAATCGGAAGTCGTTTGACGCCACTCCTCGGTTGTACCCTTGTCCTTATTCCTTAACCTTAAAGGAAATATCTGATAACAAGATCATTGCTGCTACTAGTAGGTACGTAGTTAGTTAGTTATTCTGGGCTTTTTCCGCAAATCGACATCCATTGTGCCTTTTTTGCGTGATAGCGAGGTAGCCCTATTCCAACCATCCAACCTCCTCCACGAAACTCAGTGTATGGTTCAGGTTGCTGAATACCTCCTTTAGGTAGTGTGTTTGGAGTCCCTAAGTGCCTACTCCTGTATACCTCTACCTGTAGTAGGTACCTATACAAACCATCAGTTTCTGTAGAGTAACGAGAAACGACGTAATTCATTCGACAATCATTATAATTGGTAATGAAGTACGTAGAGTAGAAGGTAATGCCTTCTTAAAATAAATCAATAATCATGTCGCACTCAGCAGAAGATGCATAAAATGATAATATAGTAAACTTTCTACATTATACATTATTATATTTCTACATTAGGTACAAACCCTATCGAGTACTGGGAACTAGATGTATGATCATTTAATATTATTAATTATTACGCAGACAAAATAAACATTTTATAATTCATTCGATCAGATATTGATAGGCTAAATAGTTTGCACCATCGTAGTAACGTCTTCCAAGGGTCGAAAGAGTCTACTAAGGGGTTGAAATGTCACTACATATTCTTTGGTAGAAGATTGATGATGACGATTATGAGCATACGTACGTTAATAAGAAAGGCCTACGTCCAGCAGTGGACTGATAGAGGTATATATTTCAAACTTCCCACTCATACAAACGTAAAAGCAGAGGCCGACTAACGGTTCCCGGCTGAGCTCTGGGGTTTTACCCTAAAAAGCAAAGGGACTCTGAGAAGCTGGCAACGTTTTTATGACCACAGCTATAGATATGATGGTAATTAAATGACGCACAACCATTCGATCTATTCGCTCGTTTGCCTACTATGTAATAAAAACCGAAGCACGTCAAGGGACAAAACTATGACCAATGGGTCAGTAAATTAATCATGGGAAGACGCGAAACAATGGACTTAATGACCCAATGACCTTAGAAACGCATCAATGGAACAGTCAGCTTGCACGTTCTGATTCTTGCATCAGCCAAGGTCGGTCTTAAGTATTCATTCAATTTCAAGAAGTCTTATCAATAGATAAACATCTGTATTTGATAAGGGTTTCATATTGGACATGTGATTGGACATGAGTTGTAGTTCCAAGTGATATTTTTTTTATTTTATCCTCGTTAAGACTGTTTTAATAATGTAATTGCGTGGTCTGAAAATTAACATAACATACTAAACACACCTGTCCTATAATTTACCTCAAATTCATACAAAACGAACGCCATTGACCCAGTCATGTGGGCAGCATGAGGCTTCATCTAAATCTCTTGTAATCCGATTGGAAGAGATTTACCTATATCGTTTTCATTCGTCCATTGACTAGCAAATCGACTATCGGTACACCTTATGTCGTCGCAATAAGGCTTATATATTGTCAGTAAACAATGTACTAATACGTCGGTACGTGTTCCGGTCACGTTTTTCTTTACCTTGTCCTCAGGTACATTTGGGTCGTATTTTGGCTAAGCGAATTCTTCGTGGCCATCGTTTGTATTCAAATTGACACTAAGGAAGTCCTTGTAAGAATTGTTATCGATTAAATCAAATTTGAATAAAGAATTCGCGATCGGTATGACATGCTCTTCTCTATTGCGCGGGTAATTCTAAGAATGTAACGTATTCTAATACTTACCACATAAGACATCGTTAGGTATCGATCGATACGAGAAATTGTATGGCCTACTCATATCATAGTATAAATAATTCCCACCGAGACACATTTTTGCATTCCATCCATGTAGGCATTGCTCTCGTCTTTTTGGTATATTCGAAGTTCTATTTACGCCAAGTTTTGTTTTTATTGGTTAAGTGAATCTAAATCTAAATAGCCTAAAAACATTCCTGTGTGTATTTTAGTTCGCCTTCACTATTGGCAGGTTCTTTTACAAGAAGATACTAGTTTAATGAAGAATAATTTAGGTAAGTACATCGTTTAATTTGTAAACAGAGGCAAATTACCTGACGCTAAACACCATCACACTAGTGTCAATAATTAGCAGTGTGTACTGAAGCTCTGCGATCCTACGGGCCCAGAATATATTCCTATAAAATCAAAGAATAAGCATGATGGTAGGTGAACCAAAATTCTAATGGAATGGTGGCCACTTACCGAAAAAAGAAGCGTCGGACATCCTCCAGTTCGATAGGCTGACGATATTAAGAAATCTTTGGGTCGCTTCTCAGTACAATTAACTACAATTGGCACAACCTCGGGATGAATCTCTGAATCGGGATGATGCTCAGCAGTGGGCGCTCATGGGTAATGATGATGATGATGATAAAACACAATAGCAAATGAGAAAGTAGCGCTAAAACTGGTATTATAATCCTCTTCTTAAAGCCGACTGTAAAACATCCTCCAACCGACCTCTTACAGCAGATGCACTTATCTCTTTCCTCAAGAGATTAGAGATAGTGATACTTTCTTTGTTTATATCAAGATTACGAGCATGACGGATGGGCGAGCCCAAAGTCGAGTGATTACATAAAACGTGAAAGTATTATGTCGGGCAATTGAAAAGATCAGCTGTTAAGGCGGGCTTCTAGCAGGGTTCCAAATCATTAGGATTAATATGGTGTCTGTTAATAATCATCTAATCCTATATTTATCTGTCTAGTATAGTGTATACGTTGTTAATTTCCTACATATATTAAAACATAAATTGTACACGTTTTAATAAAAACGTTCCACATGGATTGCTATAAGAACGGAATTGACTTTTACCTTTATACGAATTAAATGTCTAAGCACCGTTATGGCAAGAGACGAAGTGGGACGTTTTTACTGAATCGCATATTGTAGCCCATATTTACTTGTTTTGGTTATTAAAAAGATTAGAAGAGAGAGATATTATTAATTATTGTGATAACTTCGCAAAATTTTCTTACGAAACATGCCTTCTAGTGTCAAAATGAGAGAGAGTTTTATTCGAATTTGCTCGGGTAATACGTGATAGGTGCCGGAGTAAAAGTTTGCTTAAATAATACATCTTACAAGTCTGACTAAACAAAGAATATTATCCAACTTCCCAAGTTTCCCGACTATAGTGATTACATTTTTGACGTAAATTTACTTGCGAAAAGTTGTAAACAATTGAAATAAGATTGATTGACAGTGTAAGTTTGTGACCTCTAACTGCCACTAGTATAAATAAATTAGATAAATGTATAAAAAAGGTATATTATATGCATTTCTAATAATAATCGCCAGGGGGCGTGGCCTAGGAACAAACGGGTATGAAGATGAACGCATATGTGCGTCGGTGGCAGTGAATATTATAGACCTCCGCCTTAATATTTCTTGCACAGACGCGGCTTTAATCTGGTGGAATATAACAAACGAAACTTATTGTGTACGTGCATGATAGTGCATAAAGCGAACAGTGAATTGCTGTTTTCAGCAGAATGCTCCGGTTTTCCCTCTCTAAATTGGATTGGGGCTCGTCCTTACTGGCCGTAGAAATAGACCTTGTACATTTCGATACAAGTGCAAAAAAAAATTCTCTCGACAAGGGTGAAAGTTTGAGCCCGAGTGAAACGTGGGCGACAATCACCCGAGTTAAAAAGAAGTTTTTACACGTGTAATGAACGACTTTTTTCATAACACTTGCCTTAACAATAGAAATTTACTTTTCCGCACTAGTTAGAAAAAGTATATTTTACCAGTTTGCTTACCATGAACTGCCGCCGCGTTATAATTAATTATAAACGCGGACTTACTATCCATCCCGCTCGTTCTCCCGTATTGGTGCGAGCGAGCCGGATAGAAAGTAATTCTGCGTTAACAATACGGCGACAGCTTATGGTACGTACGGCTTTAGCTACTTGTAATATATGCAAACTAAAATACGGGCGATAAATAACACCAATAAAGGCTTTATTACATGTTTTTACAAAATAGACATACTCGGGTATTAATATATGAAACGAGCCAAAAACAAGTTTCATAATAGTATAACAGGAATGTCTTAATGTCAAATTATAGTAATTATGTAAAGTCGCATACATACTTCTTCCATAGGTAGAACAGTAAGAACACAAATGGTAGCAGGGCGCCTCATCTCGCCAGAGTCTGAAACTAAAATGCACAAAACCCTGTTTAAGAGATTTGTTTTAAGATTAATGTTGTCTTGTTTATTTATTTTCTGATGAAATAATTATTCAATCAATCATATAATTGTTAAACAACGACTCTACCGTTTTCTGTCCACCTGAACTCCACACTTCAAAACACGCAATATTATTTTATTATATTCTGCTTTTGAATGTGCCTGTCAACGAGCGTTTAAGTAAAGATGCTGCATTACATTGCAGAGCGAATTATTGTTATCGTCAAAAATTAAGATTATCCATCATTTTACTTCAATATTTTGACAGTTACGATAGTTGGATATTTACCGGGTATCAATTTATATGTTTTTCTGTAAATGCCCGGATTTGCACCACACGGGTAGTACTTATAGTGTGAACACGGCCTTATCCGCAGACCTTTGACACTGAGAGCCAGACAGCGTAACGTAAACGGGCTAAAATTAGCCCCGAAATTCATTTAAGTCTTTATAGACATTTTATTGAATTCAATTTGTCTCGGAGTGAGGGTAATTATCTATTTTTGGAGTCTAGACTGAGAGCTGATAAGTAATTTATGTAACTCTAAGTGTTTGCTAAAATATGGATGGAGCTTGGAAACAATTCGTTTGTACTTAATTTAATAAACCTGAAAGTACTGAAGCAACGAATTTCATTCTCTTTTTTTTTCG
>JALPQI010020800.1:0-21479 GCA_025490895.1 Thaumatotibia leucotreta | reverse complement strand
TTTCCCATTATAGTAATATAATCCACAGCCAGTGTAGTGTGATACTAATTTAAATAATCACACGTCATAATATCAAAGTAAAATCTTAAAATTAACCTACATATTTCAACCTTGCCGAATATACACTGTATTTTTCTTTTCATGACTTTCTCTGTATTATCGAGTTTTAGCGCGTCTTTAAAACACCAAATTTAAGTCTCTACGTACTTTTTTATTTCAGAAAAATATTACCTTTATTTTCATACTTGTTTGTCGGCAGTATATGAAGTATTATTACTAATACCAATTCTGAAGAAAGTCAATATATGATTTTTATTTAGGTACCTATTAGATCAAAAATATTTACTTCCGCCAGTTTATCAATATAATTTTACATGCAGACGTATTTCATGAAAGACGTAGTACAAAAAGCATGTCGTTGATATATATATATATATAATCATAAAATGTTTATCACAAAAAACGTTAGCAAAATAAACCATACAACCGTTATTTTTAATTTTGTACATACTTATTATGTAGATAGACATTATTATAAGAAGGACTGTTATTTTGATAATATTTAATTTTCTTGTAACAAATAAGTAAATCGAACAAAAAGGTTTATCAAATTATCAGTAGGTAAGTTAAAATCTAAATAAATATTATATTAATATTATTCAGAGTTACTGTCAGCTAAGGCTATCAGGAGCATACTTACCACACTATTTTGTTAAATGGTTTTACCTAAGACAACTGATGATATCAGGAAGACAAGTCGTATTTCAATGTTTTAATTTAAATTAACAAAGGCACTTTTAAATTATTCATATTATGTACAGTCAAGGGCATTAATATATATACACTTCTTCATACTGATCCCTTACAAATGTGTCTATATATTAATGCACTCGACTGTACCACCGGTTTTGTCATGTAAAACAAAATTAATAATTGAAGGGCTGTGAACATATTTTGCCCTCAAAGTGCATTTGTGCCATCGTGTAAGTATTATTTTGTATAAAGAGAGTGAGATATGTGATCGGACAAGAAAACAAAAGTAAAAGTACAACATCAAGATTAGAATTTGTTAAATAAAAACAATGCTTGAATTTATTGAAGTTTTATTGATGTATCTACGTTTTTTGTTTGTTTTATTAATTATTTACATTATTACTGAAAATAAATACAAAAGTACATTATACACTAACTATTTAATGTAATTTTTATATTTGCTGCTAGGCTTGCGAGTCAGACTCGCACTTGGCCGGTTTTCTAACATACAAATCCTCATTTGTCACCTACATACAATACACGGTGCTCGTGAGCATTCCGAAAGATTTTAATGCTGGATTTCTGACACTATTTTGAGTCTTTAATGTTATATAAAATTTCCTGGATTCAGCTTGGTTTCAGAGATAATCAACCTTTTTTCCAAATAAGTTTTTCGACGTAACTCGTCATTTAACTTCTTTTTGATTATAATGCTACCACAATGTGTTCTAATATTACCACACCTTTTGCCTAACAATAAAAAAATACGAATAGACTTGACGAAATAACCTGTAGGTACCTAAAAAACAATTAAAATAAATAATTTAAACACATTGTTGTTATGATAAAAATTACTGGAAATGTTAAAAAGTATTCAAAAAGTCTGAAAAAGAGAAAAAAAAAATTTTAATGGTGGAATTAACATTAGGTCTCATCATATTTTTTGTTTATTTAGATGTCTAGAATGCATAGTTAAAATCTTTCGCAATGCTCGCGAGCACCGCGTATACATTTCTAACTGTTCCTAATTTTTTTCATAACAAACAAATCTACAATCTCTTAAAAGACAATCACGAAATATAGGTATTCACATTTCATATTCCGATATTCAATAATTAGAACATTTTATCCCCAATCATTTATTTCAGAGTTATAAAACTCTTCTAAATTCACTCTTCTAGCACTTGGTGGCAGAGTACCATAATTTTCAAAATTTTCATTGTATGTCCAGTTGAATACATGAGTCAGTCCATTCTTGTCACAAATTACAGTGTTACTGTTTGATTCATTGGATTTGAGTGATTTTTCAGTTTGCAATTTTTTATACAGATCTTCAAATGATGGTTGAAAAGGATTTATTTGTTCTTGGTTCTTTGATGCAACTGCAAAAGGAGATGCAAATTATAAATCAATTTGTAACATAAAGTTAAGAACAAATCCAATGCTTCCACTCAATGGAATGTGCCAATACACTTTTCAAATCCAAATAATAATATAAACTGTAGAGTTGAGTTGCATGAATTTCCCCAAATAGTAGGTAAAATAATAGTAAGTACAATTATAAAATAAAACTATGAAATCTTATTTCATCCCAACATTTGAATAACTTTTGCGGATACCAAAGATAGTAAAATTATAATTAATGCTACATATATCATCTATAGTGTTACTGAACACCTAGGAGAATTTACTTGCTACAAAATTTATCTAGTATGTATTACTTAAGGCCTCAGTAATTATTTATACCATTAAGCCTAGAAATTAGAAGCTACAAGAATTACCAATATCATTACCTATATTATGTGTGGTTCTCAGTAGTGTCTACTCCGAGGTCTGGGCTTATTTAGTTATTAATTTTGATTTCATTTAAAGAAATGATATTCACAGTATTTTACACAACTATTTTTGTGCTAATTATTATGTAGGGATTAACCCTTAGGTGCATACAGTATCATAAGGGCATTTTCGCGAGAAGAGATACAAAAACTTATTTTTCTGAAACAGGTAAATTTTATGTTTTTCCTGCTCAGAATCACAAGCTCTTTCGATCCTACTAGAAGAAAAAAAGTGTCCCAACTTTTTGTTTCTATTACGTAACCGTTTTTCAAACACTTTGTACAGCGGTTACAAGGTGGAGAGCATGTAAAATGTATGAAAAATGTGGGACCATTTTTTTCTTGTACTTTTTTTCTCCTAGATTGAAAGAACTCGTTATTCTGAGTAGGAAAAACATTAAATTTACCTACCATAAAAAAATTTTTTTTGGATCTCTTCTCGCGAAAATGCCCATAAATGATACGACCGAAATGACACATGTCGGAATAAGCAATCAATTGCGACTGACATACTGAGCAACAGAGTTCTAATTGGCATTGATTATTTACATAAGTCATTTCGAAATTAAAATGTGTGATACCATATGCACCTAAGGGTTAAATTTATACTTAGGTACCTACCAATTTCTTTTAACATTTGCATCTGTTCCGGTAAATAGTGTGAGAAGCGACAAATGCTACCAAACTGACATTCTCCTCTCACAAAACGAATACATGGTTTTTTCTTAGTTTCCTCTGCCAGTATCACCTCCGGTTCTGAAATTGATCACACTTTTCACATATAGGCATCCTAAATCTTTGACCACACAAATACTTGAATCAATTAAAACGCATATTAACTTGACACAGTAAATTTTCAGCAAGTAGATTTGAATGTGTAAACTTGTTTAATTTTTATCCTAACGTTCATTTTATTGATATTAATAGCCACTAAGAGGCAAGGATTGTTAAAAATATAGTCAAAGCTTTAGCTTTTGTGGATAAAATGACTTACCTTTAAATTGTTGATAATGCTCTTGAACTAATTTTTGGTGTACGAGCCCTTTATTGTGCGTTTTCACGATTGCCGGCGTAGCGACCATCGTCTTGTCGCAATATTCACAATGGTAACGTTTACCCATGTTTATCGTGTACTTATTATGTTGAACTAAGTTAAATTAAAACGGCACCGAAACAGAATTAAATAACATCTACAAACACAAACACATGTTATTGTTTTGTTATGGTTTTGTTACTCAGTTGACAACTTGACATTACAGACTAAATCCATGACTAAGATGACAGTGATGACAGATGACTAAGAAGATACCTTGACATTTGACATTGACATTCTTGACAATTGACAACTTTTTTTTTTCTTGTTTGCCCTTGTCATGGATGTAGGATTAATAGCCCTTGTGGACGTTGTGGACAGGCGAAATCGGCGGCGTGTCGGATGAGGATGTCGGGTATGTTCATCTTCTGTAATAGGTAATACTGCACCCGAGGAAATCGTAAAGACCAAGGAATAAAATGCAAAACTAAATAGGCGAATGGTGAAGGAAATAGGCAGGGACATAGAATCGTGTAGCAGAGTTATTTACTATTTTTTATCAATAAAATGACTTTAACCCTTTACTTTAGCCCTTTAATCGACGAAAACAAGAGATAGTTGGTTAGTAGGTTCATCATCATCATCATCAGCCTATGATAGTCCATTGCTGGACGTAGGCCTCTCCTATTAACTATGCGTATAAACGAATGCGATAATAAGTAGATAGGTAATATTTATTGCAGCAAATTAATAGTGTTGCAATGAAATAACTTAAATGTTAAAGTGAATACCGCAACTTGTCGCAACTCGTTTCTGCCGGCATATCCTACTTAATTTAACCCTTGACTACCTACGTCCTGTTTGTATCACACAACCACCTACGTGCGGTCATGGAGACCGCTCCTTCTTATGGGACCTGATTTATTTACTTTGGCGTGACTGAAGAGGGTTTAAATATATTAAATACACTTTAAATTGTTTCAGGCATTTATTAACCAACAAGAATACAAAAATAATCAACATTTTGTATTTCAAACTTAACATATTTACTAACTTGTTGTATTTTCGATTACAAAACTAAGTATCCTTCAGGATATGAGATTACAACATTAAAGAACATTAATATAAATATTTTCATTATCAAACAATAAAATTGAGCAATCAAAAATGCTATTAAACTATCTAATTTGGTTATAAATAAGATAAATTTGTAAAATTACATGCTTTTAAAATAACCATTCTTGTCTGTCGTCGACACACAATTTGTTTGAACATTCAAATTCAAACCAATTTTTTAGTCCCGCGGCAGACGCTGATTATTTGCACGACGCTCTAGATAGGGTCTCACTAATTTTTCGGCCAGTTTCTTCATAAATTTGAACTTTTTTTCAAGACTGTGTCAAACTATAGTAACAATTATTATGAGATTTAAATAACACAACCACCTACGTGCGGTCCCTGAGACACTTACAAATGTATCGTAACCACCTACATGCGGTCTCACAGACCGCTGATGCTAGTTTATTACTCACCAAATCCAAATGAGTGCACATCTGAACGAGTCGACAGCATGGCTGGCACTACGGAGGGGCCGGGCAAAGGTACAAGGTCACAGAGGCGTGAGCGATATACTTGCATTCAGTTATTGTCAATTTTGTATAATTCAGTGTCTGTGAGACCGCACGTAGGTGGTTAAGGGTTAACAAATGAACATCGTGCGAATCTAGTTGGCTGCGATATCACGCGGCTTCGGTTTTTGACAATCGAGTGCACGCCAGCTGCAGTCTGCACGCGACGGCGCGCGCCGAGAACTCGATTTTCGGGCGGTGCTTACACATTTTGCTTAACGAAATTAGGCTTTATCGTCATAGAAATAAAGTGTAATTACATTATCGCCCGGCGGGTGATAATGAAATTTCATACAGCATTATTACCCGGTTTTTGCCAAGGGATAGGTATAATGTCTTACTTTTCGTGAGGTTTAGACATGATGACATATGTAGGTATAATATGTTGTATGTAAATCGAGATTTCTCACTTTAGTTACTCCCATACATACTAAAGGCATGGTAAAAAATTTGTAACGAATTTGAGATTGTTTTATCAGTTTCGTTACATTTCGTTTCATACATTTAGTATGGGAATTGGTAGTAACTAAACTGAGTAGGTACCTAATCTCAATTTACATACTTATTTTCGTGACATTAGAGACATACTTTGTTTGTTTCATAACATCATAGGTAACTGAAAAGTACGCACGATGCCGAGTAAAATGGTGTATTACAGTCCATGATCGCATATAAAAATTAAAAGGTACACTTTTACTGCAAAATACCCTATGCGTTATATTCTGACGTGTCGACGTTACAGCCACACAGCCAGCCTCCTTAGCTTAGTCGTAAAGTGACCCTATCTGCGTACGAAACAGCAGGTTACCTGTATCTGTGTGCTTACTAAGATATATGGCGCTGCCTGGCATTTTAACGCCAATAACGCCGAGTTAGTTTCTGTCAAGTTTGTGTTAATTTTGCGGCGGCAGCTCATGGTAAAGGTGCGTTTAAACCAAAAGAGCATTCGCTGTTCTAGCGCCCGTTCTACGAAAGGGCTTGTCCATTAATCACGTCATACGATTTTGACCTATTTTAGACCCCCCCATCCCCCATGGTGATACCTGGTGATATTTTCAGGACCTCCCCCCCCCTAGCCAATATGACGTGTAATTTTTTGCCAACTTAAGTAGTCCTTTTAATAACACTTCAATTTACGTACTTTATTCAGCACACGTGATGGGGGGAAAACTACTTTTTTGCAAACTACGAGGTAAATGTCCGCGAAGTTTTAAAACTCAGTTCAGGATTTGACGTCTGGTTGTGTTTTAAAAGAAGTATACTGTTCAGCAGAGAGTAACAAAAAACTACACGTGATTGGTCCGATGACCCCCCCCCCCCTACTATGGTGATAATTGGTGATTTTTTCTTGACCCGCCCTCCCCCTATAGTATGTCGTGTCAGTATGACGTGATTAATGGACAAGCCCAAATCAACCAATCACGTTTTGTGTACAGATCGAATTTCGTAGAGTGGGAGGTTAGAACAGCGAATGCTCTTTTAGTTTGAACGCAGCTTAAGCATACTGCTGTAGCCGTACCACAAGTTGCCATGCCAAGTAAGCGTTTACTCGATACCTACGTAAAGCAGACAAAGCAGTATAACACGCTCGCGCTGATGTATTGTTTGGTAGGAGGATGGTAAATATGGCTACAGATGAGTTATTCCCAATAAAAAAGGCCTTGTTAACATTTTATTTTTATTTTAAAATGAATTCATCGATGAATTTATTGAAACCAACTGCCATTTTCATGAGTATCATGACACTAAAAAACTTAAACATTAAACATAATGTCTATTCTTACATTAATAATTGAATACAATTAAGTAACCTATCTTATCCGATAATATTTATTTTTCAAATACAAGGAAGGAAATGGTACTGAACTATACACATGCATACCTAATATTTAATAACATACTAGTATACTAGTTAACTGTTGAAGCTTACAAATTTATGGCAAATCTTCAAAAAATTTTTACTTATGTACAATAAATAGGTAGGTAGATTAGATTATTACACAGTCTCTCAATTTTAGAATATTGCAAAACATCAATTTGTTAAGATACATACCTACTCGTATTTGTACGCCTGGCAGCTTATAATAAGTATAATACCTAACACTTACTTAAATTATTTAATGAGAAATCACTGGTATTCGACTGTTCGCGAAAAACTCATGGCTGCATTAGGGGTTGTCACAGCGGAGTGCCAAGTTCTAGAAGAAACGTCAGATGATTGTGGTGGTTCGTCAGGGGCTGCTTGTCGTGACAGCGAATTCGTGTTTGAAGAAGGATGATACGGTATTAAATGATGAGGGTGTAGACGTGAAGCCGAGAGTAAGTTTTGAGCTAAATTTGGAGATTGCAGTTCTAGAAGCTGCTGCAGAAATCTTGTTCGATCTTGCGGCGACATTAAATCGAATTCTCCTCTCCCCTCTAATGGCCGGAAGGAAAGTTGTGGATTAAATAATCCAAGCGGTTCCATGGGTGGAAGCGGTGGAAGAGGTGGCAACGGTCTGTTCCTTATAAGAGGTTGAAGGGGAGGTAGCGGCTTAAATAATCGAAAGCCACCTACTTGTGGGTGATATTGCTGGGGTTCGAATTGACCATACCCATCACCAAACCGAAGTGGAACCAGTTGTTCGAATGGTTTGATTGGTTCCAACGATGGAAGTCGTTGTGATTCAAATGGCTCATTTTCTCCTAGGGGCCGAAGGGGAGGTAGTGGCTTAAAGGGTTCTAGTGGCTCCAGGGGTGGAAGCGGTGGCAGAGGTTTGAACAATCTACGCCGTTCAGCCGGTTTAAAAGGTGCCCACATCTTCATCGATTTATTTGGATCAATCGGCGGAAGTGACGGGAACTTGAAATTATTGGAAGGTGACGAAGTTAATAACTTTTCAGTTGGAAATGCACTTTTTGAAAGCTTGTTAGTAGGCAATTTGGTAGAAATTGCAAAATTTATTTTATCTAAAGGAGAAAATGGGTATTCGGATTGGCCGGCGTCGTGGTTACCTGCAAACATAATAATATATAAATAAACCTAAAATAAAATACTGGCTACAAGTGTTTCTGACCTAGCAATGTACTGTGGATACGTTTCATAAGTTACGAAACTTTAAAAAATAATTTCGTGAATGGACCTTAGGTAGGTACTAAATACTCCTAGGTAAATGTCTTATTAGATATTTTTACAAACAGACATAAAATTAAGTCAAACATAATATAATAACACCCACAGCTTATTTACATAAAAGTTCTTGTCATTTAATAATTTTGAAATCAAAGTATTTCTTAACAAATTATTTTTTTTTAAACAGTTATATAATACCTAAGGTGTCTATCTAGTACGAGGGGCCGCACATAGTGTGCCACTAAGAGGGATAGACATAGTCACTTACTACTAAGACGAAAGTGCCATACAGGCACTTAGTGACGTATTCAACGCATTTGTCTGGCACTTACATTTAGCATCTAATGCACACACACACAAAAAATAGTGGCACAGTGATAAGGACGGACGATTATCGTTCCTTTTCACTTCCACTAGTAAAAAGTTTCATAAGACCATCCCTTTCGTTCTTGCTATTATTATAACGTTGTCAAATCCATATTAATCCTACATTCATGATCTAGTAAAATATTTTGGAGCGCCGGTCCAAATTGTTGATGCGATTTTTTTTGGTGTTCGTGGCTATTGAGAAGACATTCGCTTAATCGTAACATACATACATTACATTAAATAATTGTTAAAGTAAACTTAATCATAAAGATCTACCGATACCTTCGATAGAGGTGGACTCCCATGGTGATATTTAATGCTTTTTTACATGAAATAAAACTATGAAAACGGATAAACTCGCGTATATTAACTAATTTTAACTTCATTCCGACGTTTCGAACACTTTACAGGGTTCGTGGTCTGCGGATGACTGACAATGGAGGAAATTTGATAGATCTACCTCCATCAAAATAAGAAAGATAAGTACAAAACTACCCACCAAAGAAAAATTACTAAACCACAGACAATAAATTTTAAGGGTGGATGTACATACAAAATTTGCAAATTAAGCTAGTTATTCATTACAAATATTTTCAGAATGAAGACAAGAGACAAAATAAATAATCTACGCCGGTTCTATCCCTACGCCACTGCCTGAGAAGTATTTCCTTCCTTTGTATGATTGTATTGTTAGGAAGGTATCCCAAAATTGGGACCGGCAAGAAACTCAGCGGGACAACTCTACTCTTCCTAACTACAGTGCAAAAAAAAATTTTTTTCGTCGAGGGTGAAAGTTGGAGCCCGAGTGAAACGAGGGCGACAATCACCCGAGTTAAAAAGAAGTTTTTACACGTGTATCGAACGACTTTTTTCATAACAAGTGCCTTGAAAAGATAAATATACGCATGCGAAGCGTGCGCAAAATTTACTTTTCCGCACTTGTTAGGAAAATTATTATTATGATGCCGTTGCCATTTTGGACAGGGCAACTAAAAAACTAACGTTTCTACAGAGTATAATAAAGTGATGGTTTAAGGGACTACTTTAACGGATCATCATTTTATGGCAACAGCACCATAAAAATAATGTTCTAATTCATTCTGTAGGTATCCTATTCTGATTACAAATGTTGAGAAAATATGTTTTTGCTCTTATTTTTAAACTCTTTAACGGTTATCGTTACACCCAACGAAAACGTTAATATCGATGTATGAAGACTCGAATCTCAAATACTGACCAGGCTTAACGATAAAAAAAATGGCAAAGATGGTTTCTTGCAAATATAATTATTATATTACAGTCGATCCTTAAGACTTTGAGGCTGTTAAGCCTCGAATAGAGCGTTACCCACAGTTTTGACTTCTATAAGAATTTTACATAACAATTTAAAAGGTGAGCTACGTACAATCGATGTTGTTTACGTTTAGTTAAATATCTTGGGACAAATATCTGTTGTTGAAGTTGTTATTGATTTTGTGAGTTTGGTCTAGTTTTGCGTAAACTGTATGTCAACGATGTTTGCCTAAAATCGTTACAAAGTCAGACAGAAAGAAATATTATTTTGTAAATTAATTACCGAAATAATTAACCTGATGCCCTGGCGGTGATCCACTGCGTCGATGTGCCTGTATAGTATTTTCTGAATTCGGGGCGATAATTAAGTCATCTTGAAGATAAGGTTTTTGATGTAACACTCTAAGACTTATTTTTGGAGAAATTTCAGTTAACGCATCAATATCAGAACTGACTAGCGCTTCAACTCCTACGTTTCTTAACAAATCTGGCTTTGCGTCATCTTCAGAGTCATCGGATTTTTGTGAATTGTCTTCTCGGTTTGCTGATCTTAATACCGGCTCTTGACTAGCATCTTTTCCTTCAACAGGTGGTGTTTTAGAATTCTCATTTTCTGCTCTTTTAGAATTTTCTTCAGTTGGTAAGATGGGTGTCTCGTTTTTTCCTTCGGCAGAACCCTGCTTTGATTCTTTAATATTGATATGGGATGCATCATCTTGTTCAGCAGTTTCAGTTTCTATGGTTCCTGTTTTCAAATCTGATGACGCGTCTTCACGTTGATCCGATTTAGTTTGGGCGGAACCACTATCTTTTCCCTGTGAATTTCTTAAAATTCTCGTACACTTATCACATTTACTTTCAGGACCGCCAGTTTTACTAGACTCTTCAGATTTACTTAATTTGGATGCTCTAGCAGCAGTATTTTCATCTTGAACATTTGCTGATCTGGTTTCTTCCGTCTTTTCTAGGTCACTGTTTTCGTCGGTAGATCGTTCGTGCCTTTCAGATGTTCCTGATTCTGCAGCGGTTTGTTCTTTGGTATCTCCAGAAGTGTCCGATTTAGCTGTTTTATCTGTTTCTTCTACCGTTGCCTCTTTAGAAATTTCTTGCGTACTATTTGAATTGGTTGTGTCGCTTCGTACATCGCTGGATTTATCAACTGTTCCTTCTTCTCGAGAAATCGGAGTCACAGCCTGAGTGGAGCAATAAATAAATATGATTCACTATCAATTGATTAATAACAATGTTGGTGAACATTAGTTAAATCCTATTCTAAGCATTTTTTTTTGCCCGCGGTATCCTAGACTGGGGTTTTATAATATGTGTTGTATGTTATACTGTATTTTATTTACATAAGTGAAAAATGTAGTGTATGAAATTAATAAAGGATATTATAGCTCCTTCAAATGCTTAGGCACTGATAATAATAAGCTTTTGAAAGGGTTTGATAAATACGAAGGTAAATATTGTAAAACTTACTTCTTCTGGAATCACTGAACACTGGATCCCGGACGCTAAAAGCACAATAATTGTAAAATATTTAATCATATTTTTCTTCGGTGTTTAAACCATGACTCTTTAAATTCAACTACACGTTCGTGGCCTGCTTAGTTGATCTTATTAGGTTTTACCGTGAAATCAATTGGTAACGCTGATTCACTAGTTATTCACTCATAATTCCAAAGGCATAAAACTTTAAAATGTACCCTTTTGAGGCTTTGATCGTTTGTGTTTTATCAAGAGCAATAAATAGACCAGGGCTGCCGGTTTGCTGGTTATATATGTCATATTACCTAATTATTGCCTGAACATGATCAAATCGGGACAACCGATAATTTGTCCACGTCTTAAGAGTACTAATTACTTATAATTAATGTAAACTTTTGACGTTTTTATATTATGTTGTGTATTAGAAATGTACTTGATTGTAATCTACAATCTAATGATTTCATAAACGCGTATGGAATCAGGATTAAGGATTTGAATAGTTTCTGACCTGTTTATTAATTAAAATTACAGTCTTACTACAAAGCACTTACGTGACAACACAATAATAAAATAAAACTAAACATATAAAGCAATCAATCTAAACACGAAAAAGAAAACAAATATTCAAAAGTATCTACATAAAATATACAAAATAAAAATCCTTATGTAGTTTATGTTGTTCTTCTAGTTCTATGTATACCAATTTTTTTACATAAAAATGTTATTTAAATTGATTTTTAACAATGCTGTACCCTTGCATGGCCCCGTACTTCATGTCTATTGTGGGAAATATGTGTTTCATAAATGCATTTGATTTAAGGTAGGGTAGGCAGGTTCAACCTTTCAAGGGTAAAATTGTATTCAGTGTTTCCCACGAAATAATCATCTTCATATTCTTTATGCAATACCTAACTACTTCTTTTCTAAATCTAAAATTTAGCAGGTTATGGACCCAGTAGATACGCTTCCACCACATAAATACCTACAGGTATGCCTGTATGCTATAATTATATGGTAACTATGATGTATAAAACAACACGAGATAAAATAATCAAAGCGAATGCATTATTCGAAAAAGTTCATTGGAGTAGAGAGAGGGCAGAGATACTTAAAGTCATGTATTTTAAATTCTGACTTTATACCCGATGAACAATTTAAAGCGAACTTCTGAATCACAATGAGAAAATTATTTATGTTACAGACAGCCCTATGAGTACATAATTCCTTAACTTATGATCCAGCCCATGCAGGGTCGCCTTTTATAAAGTTACAATTTACAATTTTGCTGTTTGCCTCTCTTTGTAGCCAATATGTGCGTGCGTTAGAGAAAGCAAACAGCGAAATTGTAAAATGTAACTTTTATAAAACGCGACCTAGGTATAGGAAATCTCACTTTGGAGTCTTTGGACTTCCAAAATATTGTTATTTATCAGCAACTCTCTATAACAAGATAAATATTTAATATCTTCTTTTTACTAAAATTTACCTGTAGGAATACACCGCCCATTTAGTTAAAAAACCTAAATGCTATTCTAGCATAAACGCAATTAAATACACACTACACTAGTTGCAAGCGTATAGTTATATTTTTTTTCGCCTTTTAAACCGCTGACAACCTCAATCCAATCCTCAATCGCTAGAAAATTAACAGGAAATTTTACGCTCGTAACTTCATTATTATAATAATAATTGTAAAAGAATGGTCGAATAGTTTACAAAAATGTAACCAAAACATTTTATACCTATCTCTTTGTCACATAAGAATATTTGTGTGTGTTTTATTTTCAAATTAATAAAATAAAAATATAAATTAAGGTCAATGCGGGTAAGATCGTCTATCTGGAAAGGCCGTCTACCAACTGATTTCCGACCCTAATTGAACAGTATAAGACGCATATGACGGACTTTCCTTCGAAATAAAATATGCCGGACTTAGCCGCACTGACCTTAGATATTTAGTTCTCGTTTAGGTAGGTACCTACTTAAAATATAATAAAAATAGAAACGTCAAGAAGAAAAGAGTAAGGTTGTTGTTTAAGGTGTAATTTGAATTACTTAGACATGTTCTTTCCGTGGACCCTACAAATCGTCTCGGCTCAGCAGTGTGCGAGCCAAATCGACTGACTGTGGTCTTCTGTCGAAATTATTTGTGATAGATGTCACGAAATAAATGCTCTACTAATACAGGGAGGATTTTATTGCTAGATTCCTCTTATCGTGCGCTATCAGAATAGGTATACCTACCCCATGTACGTTAGCCTATTTTTAACCAATTTCAAAAAAAAGGTGAAGGTTCTCAATTCGAATGAATATGTTTTTATTGTTGTACAGTCAAGTGCAAAAATAAGTATCGAAAGAATCCGTTCATAAATATGTTACGACGTTCTTATTACACAGAATTAGAGTGCACTGGGACATATTTTTGAACGTTTTTGTATACCCCTTATTTTGTCTTCGACTGTATGTATGTTACCCGATATCTCCGATAATCATGAACCAGTTTATTTTTTTTTTGTGCGCGATCGTGTATAACCCCAAGATGGTCCCGTTGGCACCAAGTTGGGGTTTGATGATGGGATCTTGGAGAAACCGAGGGATCTCTTAAAATGTTATACGTACATGTATGGGGCTTTTGGTAATAGCCCACCTAATGAAGACCAAAAGCTGCCTATCGGGGGAAAAAAATCGTGTATAAGCGAATTTTGGCATAGTTGTAGGGAATGGTGTTTTAAACCATGTACCAAAAGTACTTATAGGTAAGGGTGGAGCTAACGGAGTGAGGGCAGTTTAAAGGTCCTTATTGTTAATTTTTCGTAAATAACTCATAAACCGTGGCTTATAGCAAAAAACGTTCTATAACACGAGTAATCTACTTACATAAAATTCTTTACAAAAAGATATAGGTACGCATTTTTCTTCAGGGATAAATGTTTCATGAAATATGTTGAGAAAAAGACGGACAATAATGAAGTAAACACAATTCTTTACGTACGGCACGTATATTCCTAAAAATAGGAGATGCTGATAGAACTACTTATTGTCAGATGCGGGTTGGATAAAGCTGCCTTACATACAACTGTTGTTATTGGCGAGGATGTCGACTTGATAGTCCTTCTCATAGGATTGCCCCCACCATAAATAACGTGCTCTTTTTAAAACCGGGGCGTGGGAATGTAGAGGACAATTTTTTTTCAGTGCGACAACTTGTCTTTCATTTGCAAAGACAATTCTTCTTCTCCACGGCTTCTCCGAATGCGACAACACTTCCGCAATCCATGGAAAAAGTAAAAAGGGAATCGTTAATTTGTTCTCTGCTAAATCAAACCTAATACAAAAGATGCCCTAAAATTTTTGATCTATGGGTCCAAAAAATATAAAAAAAAAAAACAAGAACAGTGGGCTTATAGAATACTTAAAAATAAAAGTATTTCGAACATGTTCGGCCCAGCTGTTTTTGAATAACTACAATACCCTACACTAAACATGACCAGAGACGCTCTTTACCGGTTTTGGTACCTACTTTTAAGAACGCTTAGGATCTAGCTCAGCTTTTTAAAGTACCATAATCCGAAAAGAATGTAAAACAAAACAATGTGTTTTTTTATTTATAATTCTTCGCCTTATTTTTTTCAAGTAGGTATAAGTAAATAAAAATATAGCTCGAAAACTACAATAAACTGAGTTACATGGGCTATAAATATTCTGATAGCCCACGGCGCGAGTCATCAACATTTTTTCAAGGTTATAATTTATTATATTCTAAAATATAATAATAATACCCCTAATTAACAATCGGTATGTAAGCACCATATACCACAGTTATTAGTTTTATCGTAGACCGATCAGTAGGAATGTCTGTGGTATGTCGTTTCATATACATTCTATTATTATTTATACTGCATTGATTAGCTATACTTCGGTTTGTTTGATAAAGCTGTTTATTCAGGCATCAAATTATTTGCGTCTTCACAAAAAAAATGTACCTACATAGTTACCTGTAAACTACATAAGTACTTATTACTTAATTAATTGCAAAAACTTGTTGTTATGGTATTTAGGTTTTAATTAATGAACATGAAGGAAATGCAATGATTTGACGAATTTATGTCGGCAATAAATGTCAATGCGATTATAGGGAAAATCAGTATCCTTTCCATTAGTTGGCTCAGGCTTTTGTAGATAAGCTAGCATCTACGTAGCTTCAATGTTTTTGTAGCCGTACCACGAGATGCGTCGGCGTTACGCGTGTTTACTTCCGGCTCGCTCGCGCTAATTTGAGGGCTGCTCCAAAAGTTTTAGTTGCTCCGGTTCTATTCATGCGATTTCAATAAAACTTACACCATTTTGAGGGATATTTCAATGACGCTTTAGGCGATATTAACTTGTTTTAATAAAGTTTTTACATATTTTTATTATTTTGTATTACTAACTCCAATGATCATGATTTTGACCAGTTTTTAAGACACTTTTTTCATGAGATGCTATGAACATCATTCGCTTATAAAACTATTTATTTTATAGGTACTAGTATTTGAAGGTATTTCCGTTATTTTTAAGTACAATTTACGTGATATTCTTTACTTTAATCATAAATCAGTCAGTAGGCATCGCAAAAACGTAAATCCCAAAATTGGAAATATGAATATTGTAAAAATCAGCTTTCAATCAATAATATTGTCCTTTAATTATAAAACGAACTAAATTATTTATCCCGGGCATATTCAAGTACGGCTTTCAAAGATTTTCATACATAATATGCTTCAAAGTGTCAAAAATATCAAATTTTTCCATATAATATTAGGCCATAGTCGGATTTTCATAGTAAGTCAGCCTTTAAATCAACCAGACTCTAGTATTTTTTTGTGAGTACCTCTTATGGTGAAGAATATTTCTGCTGAGTATCAACGTCCTATCGGTGACAGTTTTTGACTTATGATTTTTTTCTTTAATGTGTTGTATCTCAGGATGTATAAAAGCGAATTGCTTCAAATTTTGAAATAACGTTCTTTATTTAGATATGCATCGAATTTAAAAAAATGAATATCGATTGTCGTATAAAAAAAAGAAAAAAAAAGAGCAAAAAATTTTTCATATTTTTTTTTGTGTACCTATGAAGTAGTGACACCTCTATTTTCTTTTTCTAATTATAGACCATACATTGGCCTACTAGTACTATAGAGTAAATGCTAATGACAATCATCATGACATCATGATGACATTAAGTTGTCATTAGCATTTACTCTTAAATAAGATAACCTGATAAGAAAACTCAAATATAAATGAAGAGTTTGTATACTACATTGAAAAACACCGATTGAATGCAGAACTTGACCACACATATTGCCGATTTTTGGTAAGAAGTACCGCTTGGAAAATTTTGATACTTAGGCAACTAGTAGGCCAATGTATGGTCTATAATTAGAAAAAGAAAATAGAGGTGTCACTACTTCATAGGTAGGGGAGACCAGGTATGAACGTAACAATTTTCAGTTTTTGATTTTTTATATTTTTTTGGTAGCAGTTGTCAAACTTTGCATCTTTATGTGCAATAGACACATATTTCATGTATCTTTTGGTACCAAAATAAACTTCATACATCCAATAGTTTTACAGAAAAATGGCTCACAGTGAAGGATGGAATTTGTTGCAATTATCCCTACCCCCAGGGCTGGTTGTAACAGTGCATAGGGATAATAGAAACAAAGTAAATAACTATAAAATAATCAATATAATTATGTGTAATTCGTATTTTTAAGTAATCAACAGTCTTACAATATCACTATCTCAAAGACGAACATTAACAATGAATGAATGTAATTAACATTAGGTATTGTATGAGACGAAATTAATTTATACCTATAGGATATATGAGTGACGTGAGAGCAATCAACTTTCTGTCTTATTCTAAATGGCATATAAACAAATGCTTAGGTGTAATCCAAGGAATTAAATTCTTCCTGCATTGTCCTTATTTATGAGTATACTACTAAGCTATTCATACAATGTACCTAATATGATAAAAAAATGTGTTTTACTCCTCATTGACAGCGAATATTTGTTTCCAGAAACAAATCCCGCCTTGGGTAGTGTCGCTGAACTTTCAAGTAAAGCTTTCCTTTACTTTACATGTCTATATAAAGTGATGTGAGCCAGTTGGTTGGTACGTCTTTGCTGCGTCCCTGTAGGGCATTTAAAAAAAGGATCACCTCAACTGCAGCTAAAGCTATAATTTATATTTTGGTGGACTTCTGTCTGTTGTTATTTTGTGTATATTAGACATTCTGCAACAAAAATGCACTAAGTATATGAGTTATTTAATAAACGCTAGCACCTATGTGTACCAATGAGCCTCCAATTTGGAAATCGGGATGAAAGTAACAAGTTGTTTCAATCATCCCTGGGTATCGAATTTCCAGAATCCCACAAACACGCAGCAAAAAAACATTAAAAGCATCATTAAAACATTGATTTGCAACCCTCAAACTGTAAATGATTAGTGACTTTAAAACACGCATGCAAAACGCAAGATATAGCGTTTACCATCAAAAATCTAGCTAAGATTGAAAAAATCGGTAAAAACTTACTTTTGTCGCATTTTTCTGGGACCATAGCACTACACGCATAACCTGCCGTCACAGCACCGTGGGTGTAACTGAGGTTAGGGGGGAATCGAAATGGCATCTAATGCCCTGAAAGACGTTCGGATAGATATCGTAGAAAAATTTTAAATGAATTTGTTACGTTCATCCCGCGTTACTTTTATACCTGGTCTCCCCTACACAAAAAAAAATATGAAAAATTTTTTGGTCTTTTTTTTCTTTTTTTTATACGACAATCGATATTCATTTTTTTAAATTCGATGCATATCTAAATTGTAATCGAACTTCCTCCCGCGGACGGTCCGTCTGTGGAATGAGCTCCCTGCCGAGGTTTTCCCGTTGGACTACAGTATGGGGTTCTTCAAAAGAGGAGTGTACAAATTCTTATTGGGTCGGCAACGCGCATGTGACACCCCTGGGGTTGCAAGCGCCCATAGGCTACGGTGACTGCTTTCCATCAGGCGGGCCGTATGCTTGTTTGCCACCGACGTGGTATTAAAAAAAAAAAAAAGGTTCGTTATTTGTACGAATACATTGTAATAAAATAATAATACTACCGTTTATGAAATAATTCATGTAACATTTATTCTTAAATGAAAAAATATTCGTATTAAACTAGTATTTGAATGATCGGTTACGTACTAAATGTATGGAAGGGTTTGAAGTTAATATTTGGGATATTTTTTTTTTATTTAACTGGATAGATGTAGCACCGCCCACAATCTCTCTGCTTTGCCTTAAGGTTGACTGGTAGAGAATGCCTCATGGCATTAAGTTCGCCTTTTGTACGTTAAGTTTTACTTTTGTGCAATAAAGTTTAAATAAATAAATAAATAAATATTTCTGATTTTATTTCAAAAAAGTTATTAATGTAATTTTACTCGTTGGGTAACGTACTTTCGATATCAGTTAAAATGTTTCTGATATCTCTCATATTTACGGAATTATGGCCTGTAAACACTTATCGATTACACCCTGTATATTTCTAAAAATAAACGAACATGTGATTGCATGAGTTTTGGTATGATCCTTTTGCGAAAAATGGAATCCTCCACGTCGACTTCAAATTATAAACAAAATATATTTATATTTCAAGATTTTCACCGATTCTTATTCGGTCACACGACAATATCGTGAGCTCATAAGTTTATAACATTCCACAATTTGCATACTTAGGTGGTCAACTATTCACGTTTACGTTTTTAATATTTATCACGTTTTAGTGACCACATAATTTTACAGATAAGTAGTCAGATTATACGTAAGTAAGGAAAAATAAAAATAACTGTTTTTATTACAAAAAAACTTTATTAACTTACACACTTAAGTATAGCTAGGACTTGTAGGTATGTTAAAGTGTAATATCGCATTAAAAATGTTAATTACAATTAAAATCACGTCTTTGATATATATAGGTACAATATATATAAATAGCTGAAAATTTAAATTGAAATTCATCATATGTGAGCACGTTTGGGATGTTTCATCTGTATACATTTAATTGACAACCGGTTAGTCTGTACTGAAAGTACTGAAACTGAAGACGACTGGCAGCAATGTGGCTTTAAGGTACCATACTATGACCCCACTCTAGACCGTACCATACTCTGGCCGTAGCATGAACGTATCAGACAAAAAACTATTATTTGTATTAAAAAGTATGAGACTGCGCCCTCTAGGACGTTCCGGCGCCGGCCAACACCGTCTCATACTTTTCAATAAAAATAACAGTTTTTTGTCTGATACGTTCATGCTACGGTCATGGTATGGTACGGTCTAGTGGGCAGAGACCTTTACTCTCCTCACAGAGTCTAACGTAACAATAACGACCGGGCTAGCCAAGATGCCATTCTGCAATCGTATACGATAAGCGATAAGTAATAAATGTATGAGAATGACAGATTCCAACGAAAAGTCACGTGACTATATCCATACATTATCAATGGTCACGTGACTTATTGCTTATCGTAAACGATCGCAGAATGGCGTCCTGGCTAGGCAAACGGAAAAGAAACTTGCTGTCAAACACAAGATGTGCTAGGGCCGCAGTTAGTATAAACTGTCAATTTGTTACTGGCCACGTTATCTAGTTTATAAATTACAATGTATTTTGTATTCTGTAGGTCCCAATATCTATAGCATACAAAACGATAACTAGGTGCTTAGCCAAGTTGCCAATCGCTAGCGCTTAATCGTCACTCGTAAGCGAAAGGTTGCTAACTGTCTTTGTCGCACTAACATGAAAGAGTGACAGAGAGGGAAAACTATGATACGCTAGCGATTGGCAACTTGGATAAGCATCCTGGTTACCATACAGCTACTGTTGCCATACTACTGCCTCAATATTACAGAGTTTTTTGTTACGTAGATTTCCAGGATAATATTTCAATCTGGATTTAATAAGTGTCAATGTCAGGCGCGGGTCCAGGACTTCGTTCATGGGGATGGGGCCTTGCCTTATGCTATGGTAGTATTTTATGCTTAAAACAGCACCTAGACATACCTAAGTCCAGTGACAGGGGGGGGGCAAGTGCCCCTATTCCTATTGCCCCCCCCCCCTGGATCCGCGCCTTGTCAATGTGACAATGTTCAAATTAGAAGTTGAAAAACATGCAACATGGAACTTTGTAATATTAGGGTAGCGACACAGTAACCGTTATCGAATGGTGGCCAGTAATGTAACAATTAAGTAACGTATTAGGTATTAATTAAAGTAGAAAAATAATCAGTTTGGGTAGGTAACTAAGAGGTAGAGATTCACAATTGATTGAAACTGCTGTTCTCTTCATAACACATCTAAAATAATATCATAGAAACATAATCGAATCGCACATAAACAACAAGGCACTGAGAGATCATTTTTCACACATTTGTTGTTATGTGCCAATACGTATTTACTTTTAATCTTTCACGATTATCACTCATATTTTAAAGACAAATGGGTGTTAATAATCGGGTAACGTAATGCCCGAAACGTCAGGATATAATTAAACGTAAGTTTACGCGATTAAGACCCGTTTGTCTTTAAAATATGACGTAATTACAATTACTTATTGTGTATAAAATATCAGCTCTCTAATGGTTCTTGATTTTATTCTTGACGAGTTCTGTGCGACCGTTTTCATCAGTTACGGATTGTAGGAAACACTAAAATCTTTATATTTACACTACACTTATCTACTTTAAGGTGCATTTAAACCAAACGAGCCAATGTTCATTCTATCCCCCACTCTACGAAATCAACGAATTTCTACGAATCACGTTTTGTGTATCGAACGAATTTCGTAGAGTGGGGGATAGAATGAGCATTCGCTCGTGTCGTCTTAATCCACCTTTAGTGGTTTATAATTTTAGGCTTATGATTGAGTT
>JALPQI010020799.1:0-22458 GCA_025490895.1 Thaumatotibia leucotreta | reverse complement strand
AATGGCAAAAACGGAACCTTTATAGTTTCGCCATGTCCGTCTGTCCGTCTGTCCGCAGCATAGCTCAGTGGCCGTTAATACTAGAAATCTGCAATTTAGTACAGGTATACATAATAATCATGCCAACAAAGTGGTAGGTACAATAAAATCTAGATTTTTTTTATTTCGGGTACGTCCCCAACTGGTGAAGTGGGATAATTTTTTTTATTTCATCATCATGTCAGCCGAATGACGTCCACCGCTGAACATAGGCCTCCCCCAAAGACTGCTACAATGACCGGTCCTGTGCCACCAGCATCCAGCGGACTACTGCGACCTCTTTTATCTACACGGGAGTGCGTATGTTTTGTTCATATTTATAGCCCATCGTTCATAGCTTAGTAGCTCGCGGTGAGACCAGTGCCTTCAGGGGTCAATGGGCTTAGGTGACCATTGAAAACAAATAAAGTTATATGTCAACGTCTCTAAAGGAATGTCAAATTAAGACAACTTTGCTGCTGCGACCGCGACGTCTTTATAGAAATAGGTGTACCTAACTTTGCAACCCCGGAAAACTAAAGAAATATTCCAATACTGTATTAGGTATGTGGCCTGCGTTAGGCGTGTGGTGACGGCAGTAAGAATACATTTGTCACCACCCCAACTCCTCCTGCGGGTGTCGTAAGAGTCGACTAAGAGATTGAAGTATCACTGACCATTATTTGATAAAAAATTGATGATGGGCAGCAGCGTCATCACAGTGGACACATTACTGCGATCGCCAATCCGCTTGCCCAGCGTGGCGATTATGGGAATTTACCTCCTAATGCGTTTATACGCATAGTTAATAGGAGAGGCCTCCGTCCAGCAGTGGACTACCATAGGCTGATAATGATGATGATTACGGAACTGAACCTTTCATAATTATGCTTAGAATTAGATCTGCGCTATCACGATTTGACTTCATGAAATAGCCCTCGAAGCCAGTTTTGATACTTTTGATTGCTCTGCTTGACGCTTCCGCATAGGAAAGGTTAAACTATCTTCACTCTATGAAGTAACAGACAGGGCACTTTCCTATTTATAATATTAGTAAGGATACTTGTTTTATTATACTACTTCTGTCCAATGAGCTCTTTCGTCGTAAACTAGAGATATAAAAGAGAATTTACTACCTCGAGACGTTACGAAATGTACAAAATAAGTAAAATGGAAATACTATTCTCAGAGGTATATACGACTAGGTACAGTCAGTGGCATAAATCTATATACAATTTTAAAGCTTATGCTCCAGACTTAAGTAAAAAAGTGTATATATATTTTTGCCCTTGACTGTACCCTTTCGAGAATATACTGTGTTGCCTTTGTGAAACCTGTATTTATCTTTTGATTGAAAGTTATCTTTCTTGTATCGGTTTATTCGGTTTTGATTATTCATTTGGTTTCATAAATGACCGAAAACTGAGCTATCAGCCCACCTGATGGAAAGCAGGAACGGAGACCCATGGACATAGTGATTAAAAAACCGCCTATGCGCTGCCTACCCTGAGGACTTAGATGGATTCTCCTCTATCTAGGCCATACTTTAGGTGCTATTCTATAACCCCCCTTTTGACCGCAACAGTCGGCCATAGACGACAACGGAAAATCGTGACTACGCCAATCACGGCACTGTGGCCTATTTCACCATATTTACTAGTATGACAATTGTAAAATATCACTGTTACTGACGTGACAAGCTTCCGTAGGCTACGGCTACCGCTTACTATCGGACGGTCCATAGGCTTGTTTGCCACCAACATAAAATTGTTACTGACAACGTTACTATATCGTTAATAAACTACTTTTAATTTTCCGAAACCCGTGACAATGTCGCAAGGTTTAGTACAATTTTCATTAAATCTTGACATGAGGTTCGGCTTATGTCGGAGTTTCGCTACAATTGTCGTGTTTTCTGTGACAATTGTAATTATGCTTCGCAAAAAAGTAGTTATTTGCTGATTTATTAAAGTTTCTGGACCACATTTTATGTTGGTGGCAAACAAACGCACGACACCGATGGTAAGCGGTAACTGTAGCCTATAGACGCCCTAGATTGGAGAAACAGTAAATTTACAATTGTAGCACTTGTCAACGTGGTGAAATTGGGGCCTGGCCGATGCAGTAGGAACTTACGCGAAACTCCGTAAAACTTAATTTCGCTTAAAAATCACGACTGTCGCGTCAGTGCCACGACATATCGTTTCGTCTCTTGGCTGTCAAAAGGTTATACATATCATAAACGTCTTCTAACTTCGCAAGCCGATTAGTATCGTTTGTCTCTTTCGGTCTTATACAGGGTGGAACGGAACGACGATCTTTCCCGCTACCGACCGACTCTACCAACCATTACGATGAACTTTCAGTAAGGGACCAACATCGAAAACGTACATGGAAAATTGACTTTTCCATACTATTGAGCTCAAACTAATTAGTCACTTTGTATGAGGGGTTAATTTTTTTTTTAATTTTTCCATGTTGGTACTATGCTGAAAATTCATCGTAATGGTTGGTAGACTCGGTCTGTAGCGGGAAAGATCGTCGTTCCGTTCCACCTTGTAGACATCACTACATAGTATAAAATAAAGACACTTTTTCTGTCCCCATGTCCCTTTGTACGCTTAAATCTTTAAAACTACGCAACGGATTTTGATGAGATTTTTTTTAATAGGTAGAGTAATTCAAGAGGAAGGTTTTTATGTAGGTATAGTACCCGTGCGAAGCCTGGGCGCGTCGCTAGTAGTTGATAAAATCAAAAAAGACAAACAATAGTGAATTGTACAATGAGTGCAAAATACTTTTAGAATTACAGCTCTATTTTGTTTCTTTATTTGTACCTTTTTCAAAACTAGAGGTTTCATGTTCAGGTTGTCCACTTGACAGAAATTCGTAATATCATTCGCGGCAGGGGGTAATATGGATAAGGGTACAATTTCCGAGTCACACGTTACACAAAAGCGCCCTAACGAGATGCCACACACACACAAATTACCCACACAAGCACAGTTTGCAAGTCACTCATTTCCCATAACTCCTTTTGTGCCGTCTTTGATTAGACGATGCTATCAGGCCCGTTATTCTTACAGTCTAAAGGTAGTGCCACATTGCTCGCATTTTCGTACGAATTACACTTGTAAGAATTTCCGAACACGTACGAACAATCCAGTGTTTTGGTATGGAATTTGGCAGATAATTCTTAACTATTAGGAAATATACATATACCCGTGAAAATTCACTGTTGGTTGCTAAGACCGAGTGGCCAAGCGGTGCAGGCATCAGCAGCGAAAGTTGAGCACGTGGGTTGCATTCCCACCTCGGACATTGGCGATCTTGGTCGTTTTTTCTTTAGTATATGACATCCAATATTTATTTAATAATTTATACATAATTATGTGTAGTAAAAACTATGAAATTCAGCCGCGTGGTGACGGCACTAAGAACATATTTGTCACCGCCTCTTCCAATGGATGTCGTAAGAGTTGACTTAGGGATTGAAGTGTGACCATTCGTTTATTAAGGACTGATGATGGGCAGCAGCGCCATAATCGTAATGGACATTAGGTATTGCGATCGCCAACCCGCTTGCCCAGCGTGGTGACTATGGGCATGGCCTCCGTTTATAGTTAGTGGGAGAGGCCTAAGTCTAGCTCCTAAATAGTTCCCTGGGATAGGCTGAAGACGATGATGGCGCAGACCGTACGACCGACGTCTGCAAGCTTTTCCCTTGTGTGACTAAACCCTACTTGCATAATCTTTGGTTAGTCAACTCACGCGGGGTCAACTACTTAGTAAAATCCATTTTTTTTTTTTTCACATTTCCAACATTTTGGACCTTTGTGTTATAACTATCAGATTATTCCAAGATTGTGCAAGTGGTCCTAAGTCTGCGACCATAACATGGATGCCGTTTAACGCCAGGTCAAAAGGTCAAATGCCAAGATGGGCAGGATTTAGCGCTTTTCTTAAAACCGCGCATATTTTGGCGCAACATCTTTGACAAATGTTTATAGAATATAGCAAATCAAAACTTTGATCGACAATCATCAATCATAACTATGGTGGTTTAATGTTTTATAGGTTTATTTAAATGGTGGTTTAATGTTTTATAGGTTTATATTGAAATTCATTACCGTGATGCATTGAAGAGGGGGTGACACATGTCAACTAAAATTCAGGACCGTTTTTGAAAGGCATTTTTTTTATATGGCGTGCGGCTTCCATGTTTTATTTGTTCGTAGACCTAAGTAACTTGGTGAGGTATACCAAAGTGTGTGGGTATAGGTACTCTTAATTGCTATAACTGCCCGATTGCCAGAGATAACCGTATTCCTTACGTGCATTTACTTCTTACGAATAGGTACGTGTACATACTACCCGAATTCGCGTATAACTAACTTAATTTTGATCTTCAATTACACGTACTATCTACGGATTTCAGGCTCAGATATGGCTGGTTGTGTGGACGTTTAAATAGTCTAACACTTTTTGGACCTTGTTGTAACACAATAAGGTGAAACAATGGATACATATCTTCGTAGTCGACTGTACAGCGCGCAAAAATAAAGGAGACCATTATACATTAATTAGGGCTCATGCATAAATCATGTGATGTTTTTTGGCTACTTTTTGACCCCCCCCTCCCCCATGGTGATGTTTGGTGAGTTTCTTGGCTAGCCCCCCCCCCCCCCCCTAGCAGTCTCACGTGTATTTTTTTCATTCAAATTTTCACGTTCGCTAGCCGAAATTGACAATATTTCTTAGTTTGTTCATCGTAAAAAAATACACGTGAGGTCTCCTTGTACCCCCCCTCCCCTACCGTGATCTTTCGTGATGTTTTCTTGGACCCCCTCCCCCCCCTATAGGACGTCGCGTGATTTATGCACAAGCCCTTAGGAAATGCTATTTGCTCACTGTCCTTTTGTTATTTATTATTTATTTCTGCTCTGTAACAAAGGAGTGTATATAGTGAATTATGAAAGAGTAATGAAATTTGTACCTTCTACTCCTATGAACCACAAATCTCGTGTATCCAACGATTTCTAATGCTAAGTTGTGGTTCTTACTTGTAATTATTTAGAATAAGAATGGTTTATTTGGCACAATACAATACACAGTAAAACAGTAAGGATTTTAACACCAAAAAGCATCATTATGTCTTCTCTCAGCGAGATGAGAAAATGCTAGAAGAATAAAATGTAAAACAATAAAAAGTGTCGGTTATCATACAGAAAGAATAAATAAAGAGGGTTGACATTACATAATTATTTAAACAATACAGTGGCATAGTATACAATTGCTAAACACAACTTTAAAATCGAACTTAGCCATAACGTCACATGTATTTTTATTCGTTTATTCGTAATTTTTCGGTATTATTTCCGGTTACAGTAACATGACAACGCTATTAGTCCGTGGGCTAGTCGGTCTGAAATTAGAAAACGGTATAATTTGGGGGTACCAAGTGTCCTTTTTACAGTAGTTAGACATATTCATAAGGATGTTAAAAAAGTATGATAGACATCTCAAAGTGGTAGCTAATAGACATACGGGCTATTTCAAGATTTCCGTTGTATGACAGGTATGGTTAAAATTAGGAGGTACAAATTTTCCTTTTCACGGCTGTTAGGTAAGCTTATAAAAACGTCAAAAATGCAAGATTGCTATTTATAAGTGCTACCTAACAAAAATGGGGGCCAATCAAAGATGGTGGATCTCAAGTTTTACAAAATCAATTATATCTCGAGAACTATTAAATATATCTAATTACTCTCTTGAACAAAATTAAAGGTAAATAATTAATTATGACCAAATTTATGAATATTTCGTAATTTTGATTTTTTTTGTGTCATTTTTTACATAGTAGTCATGACGCTAGAAAAATTAAATATTTTTTTAAAGATAGTGTATTTAATAAGCTTTAATTTGATGTATATAACTTGTTGGCGTTATTAAAAAAAATACCCATAAAAAATATTTAAATGAATTGTAGTCATAATCCACCGTATACTTAGTGATTTAAGAGGCGATTTTTTTATATTTTTCAATCTTGGTGTTCAAGGTTGGTTTCAGTCTTGGTTGGTATTTGAAATAAGCACTATTATTTACGAGTGGCACTTCCATCGCCTCTTAAATCACTAAGTATACGGTGGATTATGACTACAATTCATTTAAATATTTTTTATGGGTCTTTTTTTAAATACCGCCAACAAGTTATATACATCAAATTAAAGCTTATTAAATACACTATCTTTAGAAAAATATTTAATTTTTCTAGCGTCATGACTACTATGTAAAAACATGACACAAAAAAAATCAAAATCACGAAATTTTCATAAATTTGGTCATAATTAATTATTGGTTGGTTTTAGCAATATAGTGTATATGCAAAATATGAAGCTTACAGATATGCCTTTAATTTTGTTCAAGAGAGTAATAAGATATATTTAATAGTTCTCGAGATATACTTGATTTTGTAAAACTTGAGATCCACCATCTTTGATTGGCCCCCATTTTTGTTAGGTAGCACTTATAAATGGCAATCTTCAATTTTTGACGTTTTTATAAGCTTACCTAACAGCCGTGAAAAGGAAAATTTGTACCTCCTAATTTTAACCATACCTGTCATACAACGGAAATCTTGAAATAGCCCGTATGCCTATTAGCTACCACTTTGAGATGTCTATCATACTTTTTTAACATCTTTATGAATATGTCTAACTGCTGTAAAAAGAACACTTGGTACCTACCCCCAAATTATACTGTTTTCTAATTTCAGGCCGACTAGCCCACGGACTATATGAATGACTAAGGATAGTCGTGTTGGAATATAGTTAATTCAGAATATAAAATATAGTTGTATTCTGTCGATTAGTGAGATCATAATACTATACTAGATATTGCGGAGAAAAGCCGGGTGGGCAGTTAACGTTACGAAATCATATTTACTCTATCTGAAATTGTGTCCGTTTTCTTGTCTTATCTTTGCGTCGGTAATATTATTACTGACTATATAGTTTAGACTTAGGTAGTTTTGCTGGAAAACCAAAAAAAATACCATTAAAAATACTAATAACTTTGTGGTTGGCTTGGGTAGCTATGATATCGGATACCCAAAAGGAATGAAACAAGTTACTCTAACAAGAAAAAATAAAATCTTGAAAAGCGGCATAAAAAGACACCTACGCTTCCATTAATTGATTTCTTCAAAATAATTACTTCCTTTCAATTACAACTTCGCAAAAACCGTTCCAAATTGTAAGGACAATTTAGTCGAATTAATTAAGTAAAGCAATTTGTTAAACCAAAGCAAATCAATCAGGAAAACTCCGGCAATCTATTTGCGACCACGCCAATTATAAGGAAGCCGTCTAGCGTCTGCCGTGTTGACGACCATTTTGATTAGGTACACTTGAATAGATGGCACTGTAGCCGTGCCATGAGTTGGAAAGTAAAGGATACGTTAGGTTTTACTCGACACGTAATGCATTCTTTGGCACTTGCACTGACATTTTGGAGCCAAGGCGATGGTATAATACTTTTTCTACTCCCGTACTTTTATTTGTCATTTACATGGTCGTGAACACATCTTTAAGCCCCTACCTTACAGATGTCAAGATAAGTCTATATTGTCTATTCCCTATTAACGCCATCGGGTTTACACGCAGTGCTTTTTGCATTTTAAGACACCTCGTGTGTACAAAACTTAATGAAATACAAATGGCTGCCAACCTAATTTTAAATGTCATTTCTGATGAACAGTAAACCATAGAGAAATTTTCTTTTTTAATTTTGACGTCTCCCGCCCGACCTTGATGATTACTAAAAATTTGTTACACTGAAAATATTTCTCAAATTTACAATTTTATTTGAAAATAAGTGTGTGGTCGTAGAAAAAGTATTGTATGCAACATTGTTTAACTGAATCAAAAAATGCTCGTGGCATCTTTAATAACAATTTTCAACGTTAACTGATACTTGCAAAGTTATGGTACGGCTACTGGATCATTCCAAATGTATATGAAACCTTCGTATATGTTCCGTGTTGATGAAAGGATAGTTACGTTGACAATAGTCAGCCTCTGTAACCTAGTTGGTAGTGACCCTGTCTACTAGGCTGGAGGTTCCGGGTCAGAATCCCGGCGAGGGCAGTATTTGTGTATTTATTTATCACTTATTTGTTTTCTGGCCGTGGATGTGCTGTCTATGTATTTAAGTACTTCCAACAACCAAACATACACTTTCTAAGTAAGAATGTCATTTTAAAAGTTATTAAGCTTCTGCACCGTTATTCGAAACCTACATTAATATTTGAGAGAGGCAATCTTGTTTACTATGACGTGACGGTTGCTGATTTGACTATACTCTACTCTTTTTACCCCCTCTATCAGTTTCCTGTTCATGCCACCAGAGTAGGGCGTGCCCGCTCCCTCGTCATTGGTGTCTCGTTTACCGAGACGTACGGTTCAGTCACAAATTCATGGAATTTGTAAGTGAAATATATTTTCAAGTCTTAACGGTTTTACCGTTCGAATATAAAAAATTGTTATTAATCTTATTTTATTTTGCAGAGTTTTTGCAAAATGACGATGTCGGACACATCTAGTGCATCAAGCACTAGCTCATCGTCCGATTCAAGAGACTATACCTACTCCGGCATGGGAGCCGAAGGCGGCGTAACGATGCCATAGAACAAAACAGGTTAGCGGTATCCAGAAACTGTATTAGTGACATGTTGCAATCCATGAGTAATGTACCTTTCTCAGTCAAATGGGAAGATGAATTAGAGGGCAACGTGAGCGGCGAGATATATATAAGGCTAAAGAAATTTGAACCCACTGTTCTTAAAGAAAATGGTTTGACACTAAAGTTGCGTTTAACGATGTTTTAGAAGAACCATCCGTTCCAAAATACTCGCCCGCTCATGTTGACCTTATAATCTCTGTTCAACATTTTGACTCCGAAAACTGGACAAGCGTCCGAGATTCAGAGGTACATAAGCTTTGCTGCTCCCAACCGGCCTTTGTAGGCCTCGAGACAAATAACTAATTAAAGAATTTATGTTTTTGACGCATTCATAGCATGGTCTCGTACTGCTGATGAGCTGTCTCTTCAGGCGTTAGAAAATAAAATCAGATTTTTTTATGGAGGGTATTTTTTATAAGATCCCTAATGATGTTTTAACGACATACTGGTCTTAAAATAGGTACGAGTGATAATCGTGAGAGTTTAAATCAATATATCTGTAATGATTGCAACTAACATGTCGTCACCGCGCTGACCTTATCCGAGATATCCCCCGCTGCCTAAGTGTCAAAGAGTCCATAAGAAAGATACCCCGAGCTCACATAACTTTTATTGCAAAAACGCGGTGGTATTTCCTAAACTTTTTGGCCGGTCTGACCGCCAACCCAAAATAAGCCTGCTGCGCAAGCAAGTGCTAATCTATGTCGTGATGCTCAAAAAAGGCCCACGCAGGGCATTTATGACCAGTCTAACTGCTTTATGAATATGCTTAGACCATTCTTACAAAAATTTTGGCCGGTCTGACCGCCAACCCAAAATAAGCCTGCTGCGCAAGCAAGTGCTAATGTGTATTAATGCTCAAAAAGGGCCTATGCAGGTCATTTATGACCACTAACTGCTTTATGAATACCTACACCTAGACCTTTATTACAAATATTTTTCGGCCGGTCTGACCACCAACCCAAAATAAGCCTGCTGCGCAAGCAAGTGCTAATCTATGTAGTAATGCTCAAAAAGAGCCAACACAGGGTATTTATGACCAATCTAACTGATTTATGAATATGACTAGACTCTTCTTACAAAAACTTTTGGCCGGACTCACCGCCAAACCAAAATAAGCCTGCTGCGCAAGCATGTGCTAATCTGTGTAGTTATTCCTAAAAAGGGCCCACGCAGGGCCTTTATGACCAGTGTAACTGCTTCGTGAATAGGCCTGGACCTTTCTTACAAAAACTTTGTCGCTGGTCTGAATGCCAACCCAAAATAAGCCTGCGGCGCAAGCAAGTGCTGATCTGGGTAGTAATGCTCAAAAAGGGCCCACACAGGGTATTTATGACGAGTCAAACTACTTTATGAATATGCCTCGACTTTTCTTAAAATTGCCTGCACATGGCAATTATAACTTTTTACCAATGGGCTGGCGTGATCCCTTTCGCCCATCCAGAACAATTGCAAATAGCCAAGGTCAAGGAAAGCCTCGCCAGCGTAGCGTGGGCCCGAGACCCCAAGGCCCCAATGCCTATAAAAACACTACCCGACTAGGTCAAAACTTCCCACGCAGGGATTTAATCAAAAGAGGAAATTCTGACTGCAACAGTTTTCGAGCGGGTCAGTTTTTTTTTTTTTTTTTGGAAAGATGAGAATCATTAAATATTCAATCTCACTAATAAAATTGATTAAATCGTTTAGAAATTCGTTTTACCTAAGGCCCCCGTTAGCATTGCCAAATGCAGGAAACAATTTTGAGGCAGGCGTGCTAGAACCAGCATATATATTACACTCCCAGTTTATGTCACGCCGATATTCCTAATCTCAAAAAGCGACGGATCTTTACGTCCAAAATTAAAATCTTAATTCTATACTTACGTACCGATCGTAAAGTTCCAGTTGGTGCAAATTCACCGAATTTCAGGGTTCATTCAGCCCTCAGATTTGCTAGTAAAATTACATCTGTCAAACGCCTATTTCCATCTGCCTGTCGCAGCCAGCGGGTCTGAATTTGTTTCAAAGTCTGATTTTTAACAGCTGCCGATGACCTACTTGCCTTAAGGTCATTTCTGACCAATTGGGTTGCCAACATCTTTCGAGTTTTAGTTAATTTAGACGTTTTTCTCCTAGCAAATCAGAACCTCGGCCTTTATTACGAAAAGCCTTAAAAACGGTGCGAATTCTAGAACATTTGGGCTGGCAGGTCAATCATGTTAAGTCTATCCTTACCCCTCGGAGGGCCATAGAATACTTGGAAAATTGTTGGTATCCTCATTCCAACAAAAAGTACTTCCCATTGAAGAAATGCTTGGCCCTGAAAATAAATGCCGTTTTTGAAGCGAAAATCCGCTTGTACAAACGAAATTCGAAGCATTGTGGGCTCCCTAAACTTTGCCCGTTTTCCAGTACCCCGTGGCCATTTCAATCACAGAGCCCTGCTAGCATTTGGTGCGAGTCTCCTTCACCAGTCCATATATTGTCGATTCCCTATACGAGTATGTACTAATGGAAGCGCTGCTTGAACTATCATTGTGGATAAACAATGAAATAAATTGAATTGAAATGAATTGTGGATATAAAATGATGGGGGCAATAAGAAGATAGGACAAGAAGAGTCAAGTCTCCATTCAAATCAATGAGAAATGCTCGGGATCCTAAATGCCCTATCCTAAATGTTGTTGCCATTATTTAGCAAACTCTTCCATTATAATACAAGCGACGACAAGTTGGTAGTTGCCTTCCTGAGGAACGAAGGGGGAACTCTGTCATCCTCCCTAACGAATCTATGTTACAAGGTGTTTCATCTAGTAGACCAGTACAACATTAATTTTCTAATTCACTATCTCCCCGGTAAGTTCGATTGCGAAGCAGACCGCCTGTCTCGCCTGCCTGTCGTTTCCGAGTGAAATCTCCTTCTCCCACTCATAATAACAGTGAAAATATTTTCGAAAGGGACAGCCCGGAAGTACACCTCGTGTCGGCAAGGGCGTATGAAGTGCCTAATTATGTATCACTGGACGCGGCAAATGGTCAAGCCCAGTTTCACAATGCATTCAGTCGAACGTGGCGTTACCAGCTAGCTTGGATATTCCCATCACCGTTCTAAACACCTCAAGTATTAGCACGCAATGAATACAGCTGTAGGAATTTACTTGATCGTAGCCCCCCGGTGGCTGATAGTTTTTTGGGAGAACTGATCTCAAAAATCGAGCCCTTGCCCCACCATTCACAATACTTGCTCTAGATCAGGCCCTGATAGACACAGCCTCAGGTCATCCCCCGTCCCAAGCTAAGGAGTTGATCCTAGAAGCAGGAAAATGTGGGGATGGACAGAAAGCATAGAAAATTGATCCCAACAACAAAAGAATTTATTACTTTCCAACTGGCGAAAATCATCGTTAAAAACTTATAAACACCCTTAGTATAAGTGGTGCTTATGGTCGTGTGGTCGCTCGTGGTCGTTAATGTGAATACACCCTCAGCAGCCGATTTTGTTAGATAAATAATTGACCTGGATCAAAAAGTAAGCTTGTCCTATTCGACCATAAATTTAAGTGTACAAATCAGCGATTGCTACCTTAACAGACCCTAATTTGCAGGTCAACCTAGCGTCACATACACTTGTAAAATATTCATGAAAGGCTATTTCCAATGAAACTCCGAAAGTAAACAACGTAAATACGTACCTATACGGGATACCGGTACCTTAGTAGAATTGCTTAAAAAGTGGTACTATCAATGAAAATAGCTTTTAGGAATGTTCAAAACCTGCCTCTATATTGTTGTTTGTTCAGGTCATAGGGTATATGACCTTAATTTACTATCTGTTAATAAAAACGATTGTATTGTATCTTATACATCAATAATATTTTGGCCAATTTCTGGGTCAAAAACTGATTGTGCCTCTTAAATTATTAACGTTTTTGTAAATGTTAATACTTAATTTACTACATTCTGTTAAGTACATTAAAGGAGTACGCTGCAAGAATCTAATTTTAGTTATGTATAGTTTAGTTAAATGTGTAAAATTACCAATACCCAAACAGGGTTCATGTGAACTATTATTATACAATAAGACCTTGTGTAACACATAATTATATACAATAAATGAATTATGAATTAAATACAGTCAGGCTAGAATTTAACTCAAAATCAGGAAACCCTATTAATATATTGAATTAAAAACAGTTATTTGTTTGCATTTAACTCAAAACTTAAAATATATTGACTTGGACCCTATATTATTTGGTATGGTGACATTTGTAAGTCTGACAATGACGCAGGCATCCAAGCTAGTCCGGGTAGCTAGTGCATCCTGCAGTAGCTTCGAAAAATTGGGTACAAATCCTTCCGTTGGATGAAATCTTAGCTCGCGATAACTGACTCTCACAAAACACTATTTCTAACGTTTGCTGTAGAGAAATTCGACAATCAGCACCCATCTTAGCTGTAACTGAATGTTTTACTCCCGTTGATTATTCAATTTGAAAAATAATTGTAAGAAGATCTTATGGATTAGGAGCAAAGGGTACCTAATCAATAAAAAATAGATACATTTTTAATTGATTTATTTATAATAATTACAATACAACATAATTGAAAAATCGAATTTTACATTGGGTCATTTTGGACTTACCACCAGTTAATTATTACAATTGAGTTTGGTCTGTTCTGTTGTAGATACATAATTACATATGTAACAATGTATTCAGGTTTAATACAAGCCTAGATTAAGTTGAAATAAGCTTATTTTTCAGTGTTATTGTATGCTAAAGTTGTTTTTCAATAAACAGTATTATTGTATATTATGTGTTTTAATCCATATATCATAATATAAAAGAACCTTTTTATTCTTATCACACACAAATATGACAGTAACTTTACCAGTTACCTAATTGTTTTCACATGATTCACATTGGTGTCTTGCCACCAGGCGATAACAGACAGGTCTCAAATATTAATGTAGGTTTCGAATAACGGTGCAGAAGCTTAATAGCAGTGTTTTACCCTACAATAAAACACATATTAAGCGAAACACCTTATTCGAAACCTACACTTTATAATCCTGCCTGGCGGTTAAAATGCAATGTTCCATTCTCACAGTTACTTTTCACTAACTCACCACAAATCTTAGCACTTGCACTTCACTTCACCTTTGTGTAAGTTTTTGTGATATCTATTATATCACTGTTTTGGTGGAACATTGCAAAACGTGTAAATAAAACATTAAATTTGAGAACCAATGACGAGGGAGCGGGCACGCCCTACTCTGGTGGCATGAACAGGAAACTGATAGAGGGGGTAAAAAGAGTAGAGTATAGTCAAATCAGCAACCGTCACGTCATAGTAAACAAGATTGCCTCTCTCAAATATTAATGTAGGTTTCGAATAAGGTGTTTCGCTTAATATGTGTTTTATTGTAGGGTAAAACACTGTTATTTATTGCTATATTCTTAACTTATGAAAGTACTGCTCTGGTATACTAAGTATAGGTACATTGGGTACTTACAATAATGGCTGATTCGCTATAATTTGAAAAGGAAATCCCTGTGGACGTTCTCAGGTTCATACTTATTTTACAGAAAAATATAAGAAATAAAATTATATTACGCTTAATATACAAGAGCCTTTTCACTATTAGGGACACCCCATTAGCGTGAAATTAAAACACCATAATTTCAGTCAGGTTAGTAACGACAATTGAGTACTAAGTAAGCACTAAAGTTCAATAAAAACTCAGTTTTGATATTAAGTTTATTAACTTTAAGCCATATTATAATATAAAAATACCGATCAACTTTAAATTCCTATAAGTATCGTTCTTAACCCTTTACCGCATATCGTGACAAATTTGGGACACTCAATATTTTCAACTACTACACTATTTTAACACATTATCTGTGTATCAACTTTACATTTAAATACTAGCTAGATATATAAATTACCCATTAGGGTAGTTATTAAACATTGAATCTTTCGCAATGTTACAAAAAAATATTGTAGAAAGTCAGTTGCAGAGATTCTGTGAACAGAGCAAGGCAGCCGTTTTTTGAACGCAGTTTTATTAAACATAAATCAAAGTTTTGGTGAATTTATAGTTGTTAGTATACAGTGACATGAATCCCCAACATTTTTGCGGCAGTCGAAGTAAGTAATTACATTTACATTACATTAATTTATTTAATTAAATTTTGTTCCATATTCGGAACATAATGCATTCGCGGTTTTTTGAACTAAGACAAATGTGGCACAACATGCAGTCTAGTCAAAGAATACTAATCTTCATATTTGGAACTGTATGCATGGGAGGTGTAGATCTTCTAGACGCGATATTGGGATTTTACAGAATAAAAGTAAGGAGCAAAAAGCGGCACCACAGGCTGTTTTTCCACTTAGTAGACCTAAGTTGCGTCAATAGCTGGTTGTTGTGGAGGCGCAGCATGTCACAGAGAGGAGAAAATACATATATGCCTTTACTGGACTTAAAGCTGAATTTGGCAGAAGTTTTGATGGCCGAGGATACTAGAATATTTACACCTACATGTCGCGGCAGTATAAATATTTTTGTTAGAATATGCAGTTTTTTTTACGTTTTGGGAAATAGGTAGGTACTATACTGGTCATGACCTCATATTGTTCCAAATTTGTCTAGTATATGATTCTAGCCAAGATTGCATATTGTTCCAGATTTGCCCGCAATTGTTTTTCTAAAATAAAGTAATTAAAAACATTTATATGTTTTTTTCATTATTTTTCTAAGCCTACATTTCTCATTTATAATTACATATATTTTTTTCAAACACATCAAAAAATCCATGCGGTAAAGGGTTAATTGTCTTTACAAACTTGACTACAATTAACTTTTTTAATTTCATTCTAATTGGATTAAGAGAGGGGAGTGGGACATCAAAAAGACTATCAAAAAAAACATTCTAAATGAGTGTCCCAAAGAATGAAAATGCCCACAATCAACACCAGACAGGATAATCTGGTTCAACCTTAGTGTAGCCGTAAACTTCAAACACTATAACCTCAAAAGGTGTCCAACGAGCGAAACGGTCTTACCCCGCCTTGAAGTGTTCTAATGAACACTCTGCGTTAACCCTGCTGCTGCCTGGCGCGCCGCCAACCTGTTGCCAGATGCGGCATATCTAATGCATTTTATAACTATTCAGCATTGGCCGGATATGAATAGCAATATGTGTTATTGTGTCGCTGTAAACTACGAGTGCTGATATAGATTGCTTGGGACTATTTAGTCTTATTAATTGTCATCGTGATTTTATATAACTAATTTTAATCCAAAATTCATTTATTTACTTCCCATTTTAAAACTACATAAGCACTAATAGTTACACATTTTAATTGTTATTGTATTGTAATTTAATAGTTACAAATTTTAATTGAGTTGAATTTTTCTGTTTTTTGAGGAAACTTTTGATTTGTAAAATGCGTTTTATTGGGATTTTTAATGTAATTATTTTATTAATAAGTGTTGTTAAAAGCTATATTATAACTCCTATTTCCAACACATATTTAAGTCATACGAGTACTCGAATTAACTATCGACTAAACATTGGACATTTACGAAATACATAGTTAAAATTGAAATATCGTATTGTATGAAGACCACCTACAATTTTCTACGTTGCTAGGTATCAAGTGTCCAAACTATTTCATGATACGCAACTACCGGTGCATTCCACAAAAAAGTCATCTTTGTCAAGTACGTGACGGCTATGACAGCTACCTGAGAAATATATGGAAAGTGCGAGAATTAACTATAAATACAAATACCCAGTTATAAAATTCAGATGCACCAAATTGTATTCATAACTTTCTTAGATTTACGAAGAATGACGTCACGTACCCGACATTCTTGCGGAATGCACCTACCTGCGTTACACAGATTGTCCGGTATTGTCCCTTATTCTGGCCAAGGGGCAGTAATGGACTCGACCACGCCCACCGACAGTCAATTGTTTTGGGCGTTCCTAAACCAGTGCCAAACGGGTTGACAATGTGCCGCAATTAGAATTGTTACGTAATTACCGCATGTCTAATTGTCTGTAGGCAAACTTTGAATTGTATGAGCTAGTTCCTTGTATAATTTGACTTGAAATTCATGAGAAAATTATACCCTTGAGAATTCAGGGCGCGAATGTGTGGTAGGGTTGACTAGATAAGAAGAATGTTAAGTAACAAAAACGAACTAATAATAATTCAGTGCACAATCAATGTAGTTACTGACGCTATTCTGCTAAAATGTAATTTACAGGATTTGTTAGCTTTCAGACATGTAATTAAGGGGCTCTTCCAGAAAACGTTTGATTAATAAATACAGATAGATATCTCATATTGATTGTCACTACAAGATGTTGTTATTTAGTAATTAGTATAACATAGACATATATTTCCATTGGTAGAGGGGTGTAGCATCAAACCTAATCCGCTTTGTTCGAGTAATGCAATGAAATTAAATATTTGAAGTGAAATTAAATGAAATATTAATTAATTTAAGTATACTCAACTCCAACAAACACACTCACGTACATGATAAACTTTATATCTGAAACTTATGTTGTTAATGTTAGTATACATGCGCCCGCCGCGCCTGCTATATCTTGTTATTGCATGTTCATTGTATTTTTGTGGACATCTTTTATGGCTTTGTTTTCTGGCCTACTACCGCGAAAATAGAAATTCGTAAATTTCGAGAGTTTTTTTCTGTCACTCAAACGAAGGCGTCATTAGAGTAAGAAGGACAAATCCTCGAAATTTACGAATTTCGTTTTTCGCGGTAGGGCCGCTGTACACCCAGTTATGTAAATTTCTTATGTACTGCTGTTGAGGCATCAAATAAATAAAATAAAAAAAAATGAAAAATTCTCAAGCTAATCTGGCTTACTGTTACCGTCCCGTATTAATACCGTGAAACCATCTAACTAAAGTCCAAATTCTCCCAAAAATGGTCCTTCATCGAATATCTTCTGTTAGGTGTAATTGTATTTATCGTGATAATCATATGTAAACACTCCTCATCATTAATGAAAAGCCAAGAAGAAGATTGGGACTAAGGCACTGGTCTCACCACGAGCTACTAAGCGATGAACTATCAGTTATAAACACGACCAAAAGATACGCACTCCTGTGTAAAAAAAAAAGAGACACGGTTTCTTTTTTTACACGGGATTGCGTATGTTTTGTTCGTGTTTATATCCCATACATAGTTCGTAGCTTAGTAGCTCGCGATGAGACCAGTGCCTGATGCTTATTAGGAATTGAAATTGTGGACCATAGTTGCAGTTGTACCATTAACCTTGACCATTTGACCAAGATGTTTATTTTTAACCATAAATAAGGCTTTTTATTTTCCTTGATATTTATTTTACATCTCATGTCATGATGCAATATGTGTAGGTACTTAAATTTATGCTATAATTCGCTATGCAAATAATTATAAATTTAATATCCGCCCATTGGTGGAGAATTTGACTTTATTATCCTATAAAACCCTTTTTAAGTATATTTGTGTGTTGTGTGTAATTATGTTTTTTTTTTCGTTCGCAGGTAAGTGCTCCAGTCACCGGTATTTCAAACAACATTTTTTTTTCTCTACGAAGAAGGAATTCTCATAAATTCAGGCGAAGGATATTCATGGTACAATAAAAATATTTTTAAGACAAAGATTGTCAAAGGTGATTATTTTATAAAAAATATTACTTGTTATTATGGTGTACTTAGTGCGTATAATTTATAATCAAATTAAAGATAAATGGTCTATACGCATAGTTAATAGGAGAGGCCTACGTCCAGCAGTGGACTATTATAGGCTGATGATGATGATGATGAAAGATAAATGGTTGCTTGTAGGTACTGCACATGCATCCGGTGTAGATCGGCCTTAAAGCTTGTGTAGGTATCTAAGCGACGACGTAATTATATAGATACTATAATATAGGCACTGGTCTCACCGCGATCTACTAAGCTATGAACTATCGGCTATAAACACGAACAAAAGATACGCACTCCCGTGTAAATAAAAGAGACACGGCGATACTGGCCTGGCGGTGATAGCTGATAGATGGGCGAGTATCATCGTGTCTCTTTTATTTACAAGAGAGTAAGAGTTTTTTACACGGGATTGCGTATCTTTTGTTCGTGTTTATAGCCGATAGTTCATAGGTTAGTAGCTCGCGGTGAGATCAGTGCCATATACAGACAATCAAAAACATAGAAAACTACCATTACTAAGCAACACATAATTATTTGTAATAAAAACACAGTTAATAGTCCTCGCCGGGATTTGAACCCACAACCTACAGCTTAGTAGCTACGTTAGGTCACCTATGCTACGAAGGCGACAAGTGTTGTTTTAAAAATCAGTGAAATTCATTAGTTGTGGATTGTTCACCAGAGCTAGTGTCTATTGTGGGTTTCTTTGTATGTGTATGTAAGTCAAAGGCGGTAGCAATTATAATCAAATCATCATCAGCCTGTCTCATCCCACTGCTGGGCGTAGGCCTCTCCCAATAACTATGCGTGAACGCCACAGGAGATAATCCCCATAATCGCCACGCCGGGCAAGCGGATTGGCGATCTGAACTGAATATACATACGATACTCCTCCTGGAGTATGTGTGGCTGCTCCCGCGTTTCCGCTACTGCAGCTGTGGCCGGGTCGCATCCCACAAGGGTGGGACGGTCGTTGCACCGTCATTTGGGGACGGTGTTGAGAGGCTGTTGATCTTCGATTGGCGATCGCAGTAATGTGTCAACTGACGAGCTGCACGAGGCCCTACCACCAGCACCAAAATGATTGGCCCTTTTCAGTAAAACAAACATGAATGTATTCTACTGCTCTTATTTTAAAACAGGCTATCGGTTTTATTCATTAGAGGCTCCCCTGTTTTGAGAAATTCACGTCGATATTTTGGCAAATTACTGCCTGCAAAATAACCAGCCTCACCCAATAAGCTCTAGCAAGCAACTTAATAAAGTTAGACACAAAAGTAATACTCCGTGTTGCTTCACCGTCCATTAGTTCTACAGACAAAAAATGATTCCTTAATTGAATCCCTTTTCAAAGGGAGCCCATACTTTACGAATTTGTAGAATACTTTAAAAGAAAATTTAGAACATAGGTAATCGTTGTTTTTATCAACTACAGAACCCTACACTAAGCATGGACCGCCATGCTCTTAGACGGTTTTAAATACCTGGGGCCTGTTTATAAAAAGCTTGTAACTTGTAATACAAGCGGAAGTCCTTATCTAATTCATAGCGATAAAAAGAGACTTCCACTTGTATTACAAGTTACAAGCTTTTGATAAACAGGCCCCTGGACAAGTATCCGCTGCCGCCACACACTTGCGCCATTTCCACCAATCCAGAAGCCATTGAAGTTATTTATGACGGCATTTTTATTGTTTCCCTCGTTTTATTGTCGATTAAAATACGTTTGTGTGTCGTCTGACTCCACGTATTAACCTTAACAACGATTTGGATTAAAATCTGAAATGTATTGTAGAAATAAACACGCTAAGTACGGGGTATTACTTTTTTATTACACTGTGTCTTTGGCATGAGTTTATCAAGACGTCCCACTCGCACATATATGTCTGTGCACTGTGTAGAGTGCAGACCACATTGCACGCAGAGCAGATGGTGGATGGGGTCGAAAAGTGCTCGAGTGGAGACCACGGCTAGGCAAACGCAGCGTAGGACGTCCACCCACAAGATGGACAGACGACCTTATGAAGGTCGCCGAAACACGCTGGATGCAGGTCGCATCTAACCGGTACATGTGGAGGTCCAGAGGGGAGGCCTATGTTCAGCAGTGGACGTCTCGGCTGTCCCAAATCAAAACCTAGCAAGGGACATTTTTTGTCAAAATACGTTTTTTTAATGTATCTGCCCCAAATGTTGAGCTGCGTCTAATGCAAAAACACCTGTATTTCTATCTTAATTAGAATCAAAGTTACGAAACCCACCAAACCTAGCAAGGGCATTTCTTACATGCCACCAACATATACAAAATCCTAGTAAGTAACATTTTCAAGTCCAAAAACCTGGCAACTGCATGCTTTACTAGGTTTTTGAGTTTGTAAATGAAACACACTAGATTTTTGAATATGGAAATTGTCCCTTACTAGGTTTTTGATTTTAAAAATTGCCGAAGGGTCGTAAAAAGAATTCAAATATAACAATAAATAAAGCCTATCAAGTCAGTAATCAGTGAAGTTTGCGTTCTAATTGTCGCCACTCCCGCGCTCCCTGCCTGCGGTTTTTGTCACCGCTCCGAGAGTGTCATAAGAGTCGACTAACTGAGGAATTGAATTGATATTGACCATTTATTTAACGACGATCGATGACGGGCAGCAGCGTCGTCAAAGTAGCCAAAATATTAATAATTTTAACTAAAAGTGTATGTGAACTCAATGCTTAAGGTTTTAATTTAAATAGGTTGGTGACGAGACCGAGATTGTGTTCTAAAAGTGCGCGATTATGGAATTATGCAATTATTTAGGCTTTGTTTACAATTATTTTAGTTTCTACTGACGATTGGTATAGGGCGTTTTGTATATTGATTTAAACTTTCACGATTATCACTCATATTTTACAGACAAACGGGTCTTAATCGCGTAAACTTACGTTTAATTATATTATAGGCAGTCTGCCTGCGACCACGGGTGTAACGTCATGCCCGAAACGTCAGGATATAATTAAACGTAAGTTTATGCGATTAAGACCCGTTTGTCTGTAAAATATGTAGGGCGTTTTGGTTGTTAACCGACGAAGAACCGATCAAAAATATTGTACTTTTTGATAATAAACAAAATTGGATCTTCGATAATTCATAACGTCACTATCATTACATGCATTATTTGTCGGTATTGTCCGTTGTCTCTCTATGGAAGAACCCTGGACAAATTATCAGAAGCTTCAAATTACGATGAAGGTATTGATAAAACAAATCAAATAATATCAATACTTGTTGTTATTGTATCGTGTTTGTCATTTTTTTCTATTTCTTTCCACAACTCGACATCAAACGTGCCTATTTTGCGTGGTCCCGACCCCGACGCTGATCCAGTACTTTTTGGGGACTTCACATATACACTGGAATTTCTTCGCAGGTGTCTGCAGGTTTCCTCACGATGTTTTCCTTCACCGTAAAGACTTGTGAATATCAAATGATATTTCGTACAAAAGTTTTTGAAAAACTTATAGCTGGTTGAATGTTTATTGCCGTTTTTTTTATTTTAGCTGGTAAGCCGATAGTCGCGTGTGTAGTACTGTTTATACACGTGATATTCGAATGGTATACACATGCATACATGCGTAGCAGAAGATGATACCAAAATTTTCTCCTATCAGGATTGAAAGAGTTCGCGATTCTGAGTGGAAATCATATTAAAAGTTACAAAAACAAAAAACAAGTGCGAGACAACTTTAAAAAAATGACTCGTATGGCAATGACCCTACTGGGGGAAGCCTAAATATGTCCACCAGTGGACATTTATCGGCTTAGAATTATGTTTTTGGGAAGTTTCAATGTGTAGTAAATTGTTAGCAAGTACTTTGCAGCTCTGCGGGAAAGGACAGGTAGTCAGTAATTTCAAAATCATTTAAATCCCCTAGATTGCAATTAAATAGGGTGCTTTGCAGTCATTTTATAAGTCGCCTTATTTGAAATTACCATAAAAC
>JALPQI010020798.1:0-17682 GCA_025490895.1 Thaumatotibia leucotreta | reverse complement strand
GTCGGGGTCAGGTAATTCAGAAGTGTTTAACAAGGTACTCAGATCTTCTTATACTAAGTTTTGCTCAGCTGTAAATAAGCTATCATTCAGTAAATCAAAATCAGTTGCAGACCTTGTCCTAGACGTAACCATATCATCGATTCCTGTGCTCAAAACTCTGAGGTGTTTATTGTGTTCTCAGGGTACTAAGCTGCTTCGACACTTAAAATAGCTCAGAATCCTGAAGGCAACCTAGGAAGGCAAATTTGTCGACAATATTGCCTGATGAACTTTAGTACACCCTTTAAATCCAAGAATTAGGCCCAAGAATCTTTTTTTTTTAACCTTCTTCTTGTGGTACTACTGTAGTTTCAACATTTTGGACATTTTGTGTAACAACCTTAACAAATCATCAAAACGACCCAACATTCCTACCAAATTTAACATAATTATCAGCAACAGTCTTCACAGTTGCACCGATCCCGTTAGGAGCACCTTTGCCATGACCAGCTTCTGAATAAGACCTTGTCACTTCCTGAAGAGTTTCAACTTGATCTTTCAATTTTGTTTTCATGTAAAATATGAATTGATTGTGATATTGACTGGATGGTGAATCGGAACTAAAATGTATTGTATTTAGGGATGAAACTAAATTTTTGGCCATTTTCAAGTATTGGTGTAATATGAGCCCAAATAGCTGAGGCGTCATGTTTAAGGCATTCACTCACAGTACAGAATGGGCTTGGTCACGTGTTAATTTTTTTTCGTTTAATTAATATAAAACGCCTGTGTGTTAAGGTGCGGTTAAACTAAAAGAGCATTCGCTGTTCTAACCTCCCACTACGAAATTCGATCGGTACACAAAACGTGATTGGTTGATTTCTTAGAACGGGGCGCTTGAACAGCGAATGCTCTTTTAGTTTAACCGCACCTTTACGACACTTGACCTCTGCTGCCACCAAAAAGAAAATGCTGGATTTCTTTATTATATTTTAGGTTGTATTTTTTAACATCCCTTCCAATATAACTTTGTTTTTCATTAACCCATTCATGGTACATTATGTGGGTTGCTGTTGTCAAATTCGCTATAACATGTAACATTCTTATAAATATTAGATGTCATATACCAAAGAAAAACGACCAAGATCACCCATGTCCGAGGTGGGGATCGAACCCACGTACTCAGCTTTACGTACGTAGAGAATGGTCAAAGGCGCCTAGCTTGTAAGGGATTGCATATACCCGAGAAATTTTTGACCGGTAGTTGCTAAGACCGAGTGGCCGAGGGGTACAGGCATCAGCCCGCGAAAGCTGAGTACGTGGGTTCGATCCCCACCTCGGGACATAGGTGATCTTGGTCGTTTTTTTCTTTGGTATATGACATCTAATATTTATATTATAATGTATATGTATAGTATTAAGTAGTGTGACTACTGGGGTCGCGTTTTATAAAGTTACAATTTACAATTTCGCTGTTTGCCTCTCTGACGCACTCACATATTGGCTAGAAAGAGAGGCAAACAGCGAAATTGTAAATTGTAACTTTATAATAAAACGCGACCCTGGAGAAAAATTAAAAGTACAAATCAAAATATTTTAGTTAATAAATAATTTTATTTGTGTTTTCGCAATATGTTCAATATAACATTCTTATTGCAAAGGTTGCAAGACCTTTTTCAGCACGTAACATTTTCATTATGACACTGCAGATAGACACTGCGATAATGAAAATGTTACGTGCGTATTGTAAATAAGGGATGATTTTTCCTTTATTATTTGAGCTTTATTCAATGACTCTATTAAAAAATGTATGTTGGCATGGATTTTACATTGGCAGGTATCCCCTTGTTTGTCCAGGTAAACTACCCAAAATGGCCTGTACCTACAAAATGTTGAATAGCCGATGTAACGCATCTTTTTACAGTACCTACTTGGTATGCAATTTTTTTAAATTGTCTTGAAGGAATCTTTTTTTATTTCGAATACCATTCCGTTTTATTACTACTTTTCTTTCCTGCAGCCATATGGCTTCCAAAAAAATTTTGAAACCGTAGTTTTATTTAACGCACTGCAGGACCAAGGCAAAGAATCCACTTACGTTCACCTTATCCACAATATCTATACCTCCAGCACCGCTAGTATAAAACTCCAGTCTCCCGGACCCTCCTTTATTATAAGAAAAGGCGTCAAGCAAGGTGATCCCTTGTCACCAAAATTATTCACCAGCACCCTTGAACAAGTCTTCAGGAAGCTGGCGGCAGGGTGGAAGCACAGGGGCATTGACGTCGGCGGAAAACAGTTAACCAATCTGCGTTTCGCCGACGACATTGTCCTTTTCTCTTCTTCAGCTACAGACCTCTGCGACATGTTGCAGGATCTAAGATCTAAGCAGGGCAAGCCTTGAGGTTGGATTAATGATGAACATGTCAAAGACTAAGCTCATGACCAATAGTGCAACAAGAAAAATAGAAGTGGATGGGAGAGAAATAGAATATGTCCATGAGTATATATACCTGGGCCAAATAGTTTCCTTCCAGGAACGGCAAGCTAAAGAAGTCACGAGACGGACCGAAAACGCCTGGAGGAGCTTTTGGTCCATGAAGGAGCACATGAAGGAAAACCTCCCAATATCTTTAAAAAGAAAACTCATGGACATGTGCATTCTCCCCGTTGGAGTACCACGTGGTATGGTGGAGAAAAACGATCGGCGGTTATGCTATTGCTATTGGGTTCCAGGTATTCTAAGGCTCTGAATCTGCATTCCAAGAATGATGAAAATTCACAGTAAGTCGGCAGCTTGTCTGTCGGCACTAATCTTTTGTTCCCAAAGTTTCCGAGATTCCTGATCAAGCTTCTGGGTGATCAGGTGGATAATAATGAGGTCCCAGCTTGAAATGTCAATACTAATGTTCGTGAGAGCACTGAGACACTCGTTGGTTGTGTCAAGTATTTGTTTAACTCCATTTGAAGACTCTGATGTTAACAGCCTTTTACTAATTAAACGGTTTAAAATGCATGCTGAAATGTAGCGCTTGTTGCTGTACCTTTTCTTCAACTGTATCCAGCATTTCTCATAGTTTGCTTCTGTGATGGGTATGTGTCTTAGCAAGTAAGTAAGTAAGCAAGTGACTTTTCAAGTAGTGTAGCTTCTGTACACCAGCTAAGGATTGATTTGTGTGGATGAGTGAATCAAACAAGTCGTGAAACGTAGGCCATTCTAAATATTTGCCAGAAAACATTGGAAGAATAATTATTGGTAGCTTAACCGCATTGGATGCATAGGATGTACTGGATTCATTATTAATATGCTGGTTGGCTGCTGGTGCTGGCGTATATGGTTGGATTTGTGCTAATGCTTCAAGTAGTTGGGTTTTATAATCTAGTTATTTATTTCTCTTCGACTCTATCATACGTGTCAAGGGTAAAGTAGTCGTGATTTTTGTCACTGGATTCTAACAAGATTAGCTCGTGATTGGCCTCGATCGCCTTCCAATATGAATTGAGTAGTTCTAACCTTGTTTCAACATACGGGATAGTGATTCGCGACTTCGATGTCTTCTTGAAGTTGGATACCGCCTTCGTAATTTTCTCCTCTTGATTAAGAATGATTTTCACGTAGTTGTCGACTCCCATCATGGATTTTGAATAACTAGTTCTTCTACTTACACGCGGTTCGATTGGACCATGTTGGAGTACCACGTGGTATGGTGGAGAAAAACGATCGGCGGTTATACTTTTCTTAATGTTTATTTAGTAAACACGTGAAACAATTGAAAACATGGATTTTGGCTCTAACGAACAGATTTAGCATTAATTTCTAAATTATGGCATCAGAAATACAACCGGTGCGTGCGGCATTTTTTGCAAAGAGGGTGAGGCCGTGTCTGACATTGACAGCGCGCCACCAGCGTAGAGTCGATTGAGACACGGCTAAACCCGACACTCATACAACTCCAACACTCCCCATCCTTTCCTATGGAGCACAGACTTGGAATTTTGACGAAAGCTCAAAAATCCAAACTCAAAGTTTGTCAGCGGGCCATGGAGCGTAGTATTTTAAGCGTGAAATTAGCCGATCGCATTAAGAAGACAATACTACGCCCCAGGACGGGAATAACAGACGTAGCTGCAACTGCCGCAAAGCTTAAATGGGACTGGGCGGGACACGTCTGTAAATTAGTAAATTCAACAAATTTACAGCTTTCTGAGATAATGTCGTTCAGATCTATCTCGGAAGCAGAAACCTATAAATACCTTGGTATGTCACAGTCTTTGGGTATTGAAGATATAGGAATTAGACAGGCGGTGAAGGAGCGCTTTTTCAGCCGGCTCACAAAAGTACTTAACAGTCTTTTGTCAGGAGGCAAGAAAGTGCGCGCCTTCAACGCCTGGGTAATACCCATACTCACATACTCCTTTGGCATACTAAGGTGGACTCAGACCGAGCTGGACGCCCTGGATCGAAGGCTCTGTACACTGCTTACCACACATCGAATGCTACACCCGCGCTCATCAGTTATGAGATTGTACATCCCGCGGAGGTGTGGGGGCCGCGGCTTCTTAAATGCCAAAAACTTCGACAACCGCGAGGTGTACAATCTTAGAAACTATTTCCTAAACAATGAGTGCGGGATGCATCGTGATATGGTGGCAGTAGACCGGAACTTCACGCCGCTCTCCTTGGCAAAAGAGAACTGGCGCAAACCTGTGGTACTAAGCACCGAGGACCGCAAGGCGGTATGGAAGAGCAAGGAGCTACACGGGCGGTTCTACAAGACCCTCACGGGACCTGACGTAGATCTGCTCGCGTCGGTGAACTGGCTACGATTCGGGGACCTCTTCGGAGAAACCGAGGGTTTTGCCTGTGCAATTGCTGACGAGGTTATCATGACGAATAACTACCGGAAATATATCCTGAAAGACGGTACGGTCGACATTTGTCGGGCATGCCACCGTCCCGGTGAGTCACTCAGTAGTACGGTCGACATTTGTCGGGCATGCCGCCGTCCCGGTGAGTCACTCAGGCATATTATTTCCGGTTGTTCTCAGATTGCTAACACCGAGTACTTGCACAGACATAACCTCGTAGCCAGCATTATACACCAGCAGCTTGTTCTTCGATACGGCCTTGTGGACGTCGAAGTGCCATACTAAAAGTACACAACTGCACCAGTTCTCGAAAATGGTCGTGCCACGCTCTATTGGGATCGACCTATCATCACGGACAGGACTATTGTTAGCCAATAAGCCTGATATCGTGCTGGTAGAGATCGATCGCAGCGCCGGGCTGTGCTCGTCGACGTCACCATCCCCCATGATGAGAATCTCGTGAAGGCCGAGAAGGACAAGTCCAGTAAGTACCTAGACTTGGCCCACGAGATAACCGCCATGTGGGATGTTGACTCGACGATCATAGTCCCGATAGTCGTTGCAGCGAACGGTTTAATAGTGAAGAGTCTCGACCAACATCTTAAGAGTCTCTCGCTAGATGGCTGGATCAAGGGTCAGATGCAGAAGGCAGTAATCCTGGACACGGCGCGGATAGTCCGTCGGTTCCTCTCTCTGCGGCCTTAACCACCGGCAGCTTGGGCACGCCCCGTTGCCGGCGGCACCCTAGGTTAGGTTTTTTATAATGTGTTTATGTGGTATCAGGCAATATGCTCTCTGCAACATTTTCTTCAGGCTTTTATTAATCTTCTTATAATTTTCTCAAAATCCTTTTGTTATTGTTTCAGAGAATAATAATTTTCTTTTTAACTGTTGTATTTTGTCTTGCTTTATATCTTTTATCATACTATCAACTTTTTTTTTTCAATGTATCAAGCTTCAAGTCTCGTGTTTTCTCACTGTTCTTTTTTCGCAGAATTTTATTTTCTTTTTCCAACGTATTCGTTTTTGATGTCAATTCTGTCATAACCTTTTGGTGATTGTATCTAACACGCCTAATTATGCTCTTAATCTTAGAACTATATTCAGTCTTCCTCGAATCAGGTTCATTTTGTAAATTCGGTTAATGAACAGGCGAGGGTACTTTATCAGCAGTGGCGTAGCGTGTCTTGTCAGGGCTCCGTATATAATTTTTTTGGAGGCCCTTATATGGAGGTAAAGATTTTTCACATAATAAAAAAAATATTGTGAAAAGAAATATTTATTTATCACATAATTTATCCATTTTACAAATAAAAATCGAATTTTAAATATTCACTCTCCTTGCCTTTTTTTCGGCAAACTGATTTATTATACAGGGCGTCCCACGGCGATGCCACATGGAGGGAAAGTAACTTAAATATCATAGATAGCGTATTTTGCTGAAAGAAGACTTTATTTTATTTTGAAAATTAAATAATACTGCATTTAAAAAAATCCAAAAAAAATTTTGCTTTTTCTAGGCATCGAACCTACTTTAAAACAAAAAAAATTTTTTTCATAATTTTATTCTGTCATTCGAAAGAATAGATAAAAAATAACAATTTTCCTTAAGAAACATAGTATCTAAAACTAAAAGAATAACCAAAAAAGTTTGGTTCTAATTTGTAAAAAAATTGTAGTTGGTTCGATTTCCGGGTGAAGCAAGTAATTTTTTGAAAAACTTTGAATGCAACTTTACTAAGTCTTAAAAATAAAATGAAGTCTTCTTTCAGCAAAATACGCTATCTATGATATTTAAGGTACTTTCCCTCCATGTGGCATCGCCGTGGGACGCCCTGTATATAAAAGTCCATATAAAGTCCAGCAGTGCTTGAACCTGCCTTTGCCCATGTGGTGTTAATTTTTCAGACACATATATTGTCCGTGCCGGGCCATCAATGCTAAGGTGACAGGTGGACTGCTTAGTTTTGGTGTTGAACTGTCTAGTTTTTTTAAATATATTGTTCTTTGTGATTCCACTGGTAAATTACACCAATATAGGGGCTGCTGGGTCATTACGCCTGCCTGCCCGGAAAACATCCTTGATGTCCCGGGGGTCCAAGGGATTATTTACGGCTCTGACAGTTTGAATGACCATGTTCTTGATGTCTTCTTTTGTTTCGTTCACTTTCTTGGGAATGTTCTTTATTTCTAGCTTAGCATTGTTGAGATGTCGCTCTAAGCTTTCCACTCTGGCTTCAAGTTGCTGCACATAGTTTATTTGAACATCAAGTCAAAATACCTATCAGGTGTGATTGAGGTGGCTCATTCAGCAAACCACGAGATCGAGTAAAACTTGGCACTTTCGATTGCTGTTCTAGTTGGTACGACTATTCTCAGGCTCGTCTTGTTGATCTTCCCCGTTCCTAATCAGTTAATTCATCATCAGAGTCGCGTAAAATGTTTATCAGCTTCTTAATCGTCAGGGCTGCATCCGAGTTATCTAAAACAATTATTTTATTGAAGAAATTATTTAAAATCATGAAAAATGTATCAATAATATTTCACTAAGTATGTATATACAGGGTGTTTATGTCCGTATACTATAACTTCGACAGTGCTTGGTACATTAACCTAAACGAATCCCTTAAACCGTTTTATGTGTCCGCAATGTTTCTAATGGCACATCTCCGAAAAAATCCAAATAGTGAAAGTTTCGCAGAAATTCCAAATAATTATCGCCATTAAGACGGTTTGGAATCTCCACTCAGTGGTGGTCCTGAACAATCACCTCGTTGGTCCAGTGGAGTCCACTCCAGCCCACACGTTAACGGAAAACTCATATTGAAATGAGGACTCCCTTGCCACTGCCAGCTTAGGATTTTCGTCAGCCTAATGGTGATAATTTTTGGAATTCATTATTCCTGCTCTCGTAAATTGAGCCTCGTCCATCCACAGGATTTTTGAGATAAGCTGTGGGTCTTGTAGTAATAACTCGTTTAATCTTTGGCAATAAACAATCCGTGAAAAAATGTCTCGTGGCAGGAGGCCTTGTACTTTGCGGTAATGGTAAGGGTGCAAACCGTATAGCTTCCACAATCTCCAGACTTTTGAATGTGCTACGTTAAAACTGCGGCCTACTCGTCTTGTTGATAAATTCGGGTCTTCGATAAGTAAATTCATTATAGCAATTTCATCTTGTACTGTCAAATTGATGACACGTTCTTGCAGTCTTACGGAGACCCAACTGACTGAACCGCAAATGCACCTGCAATCGTAATGAAAGTAAAGGTTAAAATGGGAACAATTGGTATTTGTAAAATGTGAAAGTGAACCAATGACGTAGATACAGCCTACAGCTTGGCAAAAAAGAGTAGAAATTAAAAGGTAGCAACATCGTAGTGTCGTCCCTTTTCAAATCAATATGCGTGAGAAAACGGGACGACACTACAATGTTGTCACTTTTTAATTTCTAATCTTTTTGCCAAGCTGTACGTAGGTACTCGTATTTACACTCATAAAAGTATGAAACCGAGGCGTTCATCGATTCGTCGATTCTGAAATCGCTAGTGAAAAAAAATTTGTATAAACTGTAAAAGTTTGTAATAGATCTAAACAATTTACCTAAATTGAAATGAATAATACAAATTGTTAGAATTTAATCTTAGTACACAAAAATTAAATCGTCAAGGTATCGTCCATGGTGGTTGCGGCACTTTTGCAGCCTTGCTTGTAAATTTTGAAAGACTTTCGTCAGAAGTTGCGGAGATATTGCTTGGAATTCTTGGCTAATGTTCTCCTTTAATTCTGCTGTGGTTGCCGGATTATTTGAGTACACTTTACTTATCAAGTAACCCCACAAAAAAGTCAGCTGGAGTTAAGTCAGGGCTCCTGGGAGGCCAAGCAATATCACCCCGCCTCGATATCAATTTTTGAGGAAACATTTCATGCAAAGCTGCCAGGGTCACGTTACTTGTATGGCAGGTGGCCCCGTCTTGCTGAAACCATGTGTTGTTGTAGTAACCATGCGATTCGTGTCGAAATCACATCATGAAGTTTCGGTGTCAGGAAATCCCTTAACATAGAGATGTAACGGTCTGAATTAACCGTAGCTCGTTTACGCGTTGAGTTTCTTGCATCCGCTCGCACAGACGCTCTCACCCGTTCGATGTTTTCTGTAGTACGCACAGACCGTGCACGTCCCTTATGTCGAGATTTAAGTGTTGAGCCAGTACTTTCAAATCTGACTAACCATTGCTTGATCAAATTTGTGCTGGGACACTCGCGAATATTGCGTAATCCGAAATCAAGTCGAAAACGCCGACGAACAGACACATAAGAATGATCGTTTTCATAAAAAGCTTGGATGCAAAACGCCTCTTCTTCGGCCGTATAATTTATCCGTGGCATCACAATTCACAAAGCACGCAAGCACACTTTTTCATGAAATAAAACTGAAAACGGATAAACTCGCGTATATTAACTATATTAACTAATTTTTACTTTATATGGTTCGTGGTCTGCGGATGGCTGACAATGCAGGAAATTTTATAAATCTACCTCCATCTAAATAAGAAAGATAAGTACAAAACTACCCACAAAGAAAAATATACTAAACCACAGACAATAATAGGGTGGATGTACATACTAAATTTGAAAATTAGGCTAGTTATTCATTACATGAAGTTAAAATTAGTTAAAATACGCGAGTTATCCGTTTTCATAGTTTTATTTCATGTGTAATCCTCGCGGTAACCGAAGAAAATATTACTCACTTTTTTATTTACAAATCAACTACAATTATCAACAATAACAAAAATAAGTAAGTAGGTATTGTGAATTTGACATGACACATGCGATTTATCATCATAAAATATAAATATTATAATTAAGGACGGTAAATAAAAAAAATCGAACGCGGGCTTTACTTCACACGAGTTCATAATTCTTAATACCGCCTGTGGCACACACAATGGGGTGCGTACCGAAATGAATACAAACTTATTGCATAATTTCAGTTTACAAGCTATCAAAATGTATAATAACTTTATATATAATGAACTAAATATCTATTCTCAATTAGTATAACTTAGAAATAATATATCATTTATTACACATACCACTGTTTTATATAACAGACACTTTAACTTATTTCATTTTCCATAATATTTATTACGTATACAAGTTTGTGGGTGGACGTCCTACGCTGCGTTTGCCTAGCCGTGGTCTCCACTCGAGTACTTTTCGACCCCATCGACCATCTGCTCTGCGTGCAATGTGGCCTGCCCATTGCCACTTCAGCTTACTAATCCGGAGGGCTATGTCAGTAACTTTAGTTCGCCTACGGATCTCCTCATTTCTGATTCGATCACGCAGAGAAACTCCGAGCATAGCCCTCTCCATAGCTCTTTGAGCGACTCTGAGTTTAGAGATGAGGCCGATGGTGAAGGACCACGTTTCGGCGCCGTAAGTCATCACTGGTAACACAGCGTAGGACGTCCACCCACAAGATGGACAGACGACCTTATGAAGGTCGCCGGGACACGCTGGATGCAGGTCGCATCTAACCGGTACATGTGGAGGTCCAGAGGGGAGGCCTATGTTCAGCAGTGGACGTCTTATGGCTGAGATGATGATGATGATACAAGTTTATATATCGAATAACATCTTAAATAAAAAGCAGAAATAAACTGCTACCAAATAAGTAGGTTAGGTTAGGTTAGAACTGCTACCAAAAAAGTAGGTTAGGTTAGAACTGCGACCCCCTAAAGAAATAAACTATTAGGTACCAGAAAAATAGGTTAGGTTAGGTTACAACTGCGACCCAGACAGATAGAACTGGGAATAGTTTAATTCTAAGCTGTTGTCATTGTGTTTTGTACATAGTTGTTGCTTCAAATAGACTTGATTGAGATTAATGTGCCTTTCCCGGTAACTTCTCCCACATTATGCCGAATAATCTCAAACAGTGTTTGTCCCCATTATAAAATAGTGAAAATAGGAAACTTTACCGTGAACGGACACATTTCTAATTGTGATTTAATAAAAAACAAACGGTTTCATGCTAATAAAGTTTATTTAATATTTTGTTATAATATACACGCGTATAATAATAATATTCTATTGTTTTTTTAAACTTAAATTAGAAGCAAGTGCTTCGAGGAATTCACGTTCTGAATATTCAGCTTTTCGTTTTAGTATATTATCAATTCGTTCCTGTTGCTGTAGGTATATTTTTTTACGCTTAGGGGCAGGCTGACCATTTTTTAACTTCTCTATATATGCCAAAACTTTCATACTTTCGTGCATGAGCTCCTGGGCTACTTAATAAAATCCTGGCTGCACCTTATCAATAATTTGATTGAACCTATGGTGCCATGATTCGACACTATTTTGAGTTCGCTGTAAGCCATTTGACTCCAAATTTGCTATGCTCCATAGAGTTGGCGGAAATAGTGGTTGGTTTAATACGTAATCTTTACCAAAATCATTAATTATTTGCTTGCCATCAGAGGAACAATAATGTGTAATTTTTTCAAAATATTTTGGAATCTCATCAGGTTGTAAAAATGCCAAAGCTAGAAGACATTTCATTTCTATGGAAAAATATTTATTAGTACCATATAAAGTCGTTTTTCCATCTCGTTGAATTCGCCTGTATATTATTTGACCCAAATGAAAAAAACATCCATTTATATTGACGTAATCAAAATAATACTTCAAGCTTTGTATAGCAGCCATCTCAAAATCCATTATCACGTTTTTGACGTTTATTTCAATGTCATTATTTTGGCAGTACTCAATAATTGCTTCAAACATTTTGATGTACGTCGCTTTGTCTTTATGAGTGCAAAATGTATATGCCAATGGATAAGTTTGCCTATTGTCTTCGAAAATATTGCCATGTATTACATAGAGTTGTTGGAAAACGCCTGCCACTGCAAATGTCCCATCCATGATCCAAAGTGCAGATTTGCCTAAATATAGCATCATGGGCAACGTGGATAGTGTTATTATTCTTTTACGCTCAGAAATAATAAAACTGCTGTTTTCTATTTGCAATATTTCATCATGCACAGTGAATAAAATGTCTTTGGGTTCAATAAAAGTAGGTTTCCCTTTTTTGTTTTTCCCTGTACACCATTTGACGTAAACTTGATGTCGAAGGTAATTGCGAAAGAGTATAAATACCATGATTTTTTTTAATATCTTGCAAAATTCGGCAGGTTTTTCGATCGTTATTATTCCTGGCTTCACTTTTTACATTTTCTAATATGGTTGACGTTTCAATTTTTAATGGATACGGATCATGATAGTGGCTGTCGTCTGCCTTCTGAACTACGTGTACTTCATCATCACTGTTTTTGGCGGTGATAGCTCGAGCTTTACACTTCTCCCGATCGCGCAATTCACAAATACAATAATATTTATTTTTCACCTGCCGGTTTTTGCAATAACCATAGCCATTTATATACATATATAACTTTGTCGCACCTTTAGCACTTTTAAAAGTTTCACACGTATACGTTTGCATTCTTAAACGAATTTCGTAGATATCACTGCTAACTCTGATTAAATTGTAAGGGTCGATCGGCGAAGAATGTTTGTTTTGTTTTTAACATTCTTACCCACATCTACCTATAATAATTTTTAATAAAATAATGAAGCGTCAATGTGTAGGTACTCCCAGAGTCATTGCTGTTTAAAATAGGCAGGCGCTTATATTTAGTGTATGATATGCATATTAATGATTATATTATTTCATTATTATTCCTATTAACAAATATCGTAAACGATATTATATGTAAAGACGAATATACATTTCAACATTATAAAATTTAAACATTATATTTACTGCAATTTAGGGCATTAAAAATTAGATAAATTGAAATTATGCATTTCGTAGGATATAGTATAAGTACTTATACCTTTCATTACTTGCCCCACACAATGTTTTTCATCATACCTGTAAGGCAAAAAAGTAAATAAAACAATATAAGAAGTTCCCGATAAATATGAGGATATTTTACCATCTATCATCGTCTTATGAAGTTCGTGTTCTGCTTTTGTTAGATTCGACGATTTTATTACTGTAACTTGTATTTCTTTCACAAACTGGAACAAAATCGGGCGACATAAATGAGCTGAGGAGGGTTTATCATTATCCCATATGAATTCGCCGTCACAAGGGAGTTTCAGTGGTACCAGGCTAGCCATAAAATTGCTTGATTCCTTGAATACGTTTTCTGATCTAATTTTATAGTTACTTTGTCCAGAAGCTCCATCAAGGCCCCATTTGTATTGTAGCTTTAATGTTTGGCCTTCAAATTCACCTCCAATCGCCTTTAAAAGTATTTTTGCTGTCAAATCTAATAAGTAATAATCCTCAATATACCCTTCTGGAACCTTATCTTCCAAGTCTTCCAATACCTCCAACCGCCATGCCTTTTGAGCACCAGAAGATGAGCTCCAGAATCTGCAAGAAAGGTTGCAGATGTACGGCGGAAACAATGTCCTGTTTAGAGATCCGGGCAAACTAGTTTTAAAAATGTCGCTATTTGCTTGGGTATAGATAAAATTGTGTGGCGTCCGATACTTGTTTAGTACATTTTCCATTCTTGTAGTTTAAAAAGAACTTGTTGGTTTTGATGTCAACAGGACGAAGAGCATAATATATTTTGAAAACAACTTTAGTTTTGGTGTCTCGTTACTTGAAGATCACTATGTCACCATGAAAATCATTGTCTTTGGTAGTGATATTAAGGATGTTGCACACGTAACCGCTCGGCACCAGACCGGCGCCGCCTCACCTATTCGGCTCGCCGTCAACCAAGCGCAAGTACGTAACGGAACCGGCTCAGCACCTGCGAGGTGTACACGCGGCTGCGGCTAGCTGACATAGTGCTTACCTACGTACGACTGGGCGATAGCGCGCTAACGGCTGGGCGGTAGCGCGCTTACGGCTGACGAAAGTGCACTTCCGGTGGCTCAGTTTGAAGTTGAACGTAGAGCGGAAAGCACGGTTATGACAATTTTCATTGCGTGAGATGGCTATGATAGCCTTAGCGTTGGATGAAGAAGAAGAAGAAAATATAAAAAATCAGAAATAAAAGATATTGGGTACACACACTAAGCAGAGAAAGAAGACCCGAAGGAGAATATCGGAATATAAAAAAATGGTGAATATGGCATATTTTACCCAATACATATTCTGTGTCAATACTACAGTCGATAGAAGACTCTCTCAAATTAGTCCAAATTCTCCTGCAGTCAGATTCTGCAAGACAAACGATAATTATTTTATGTAATATTTTAGTAAGTACTAGCTACATAGGCTGTGCGCGTGGATAGGTGCGTAAAAATTGCAACAAGCGTATGTATTACACAGCGTGTGTGTTAGGTTTAAATTTTTAGTCCTCTTTTATTACAATAATGTATGGTATAGCATATATGTAAGTGTTTTTAGTAAAACGTCTCACTTTGTTGCATTGTTAGTTTATTCAGGTTGCGTTTTGTATATTTTTAGTAGTTGTTTGCATTGTTTCATAATTTTAAAGGCTTTCAGGAAACTACTATTAACATACTACTAGCGCCATCTAGCTAAAACTAAACTTATCATTATTATCAACTAATATTAAATTAGTATCGCGTTACATGCTCCCCCTCTGGAATTGCAGACGACCCGGCAAGGTGACAGCAAAGTCTATAGGGTTTGTGCTGCCTTCCGCGATCGACCGCGTCTACTTGTTGAATTTGTCGCATTGGGTATATGCTCAGGCGTAGCCTTTCTTGGTCTCCCCTTTTTCCGGAGGTGCTGTAAAGGAGTCGGCAAGGTTGCAGCATCGGTGCTCCGATACTGGCTCAGGTCCTTGGCGTGATATATTTCAACCGTTTTCAATAATTCTTGACGTGGTGGATACGGTGGGTCAGCGATCGGTTCATGTTCTGTTGTCATTATCGAATGCTCTGTCATGGTAGTAGGTACCTCGCTAAATTGAAATACTTGTTCGTTGTCTTGTAACATTTTTCCAATTGACTCTTCTATCTATCATTTACTAAGCCGGATTGCACCGCCTTAATCTCCAGTGAACTGAAACCAATTCTACTCGGTTCCGTTTGTTGGGCGCGTCTATACATGTAATCCACAAATCTCGGGGAGTATCCATCGAACAAGGGCTTCGACTTCTTATGAGAAGGGGTATCCGGACTGTGATTAAGGTCCAAAGGAATTAGTTTATATGGAATCGCTGCACTCTCCCCAGGTAAGCAAGAGTGAAAGGGTAGGGCTCGTTGACGGGTATTACCTCTGGATTTCGCATCGCTTACGCACAGTGAGATAGCTGTTGCTGCTACGGCAGGACACGTATCGGGTTCCGGAAGGTACGCTACTGACTTCCCTTTGTCGTCTTCAGTCTGTAGCTCGTAAACTTTGAGAGTGTCATCATGAAAGTACCACGTCATTTGTGGCATGTTAATAATAATCCTGCATGAACGGGACCCCAAGCAATGTTCTCGAGTCTCGTTTTTCCGGGAGGATGATGAATTTGGTAACAGCAGCACGGTTGCACACCTTGACGACACATTTGACCTTCAAAACGTCTCGCAGACAGTGTTGCCAACAAGGTGAAGCTAAAACTTGCTAAACTGATGTTAAAATTTTGCCAAAATTATGCTAATTGCTTTATACAATTAGCATAATTTGGGAAAATTAGCTAACATTTTTCAATGTCAAATAAAACGTCATTTAATTTTAAATGTTTATTAATCAACAAAATTTTGATTTATTTTACGTTACGTTACTTAATCGACTATGTTACTAAATAAAATGTTAATATCTTCGTCTTCATCGGCAGGCTCGGCAGCTGATGTGCATGTAGACGTGGAAGCCTTATTCTCAAGACTATAACTCTCCTTGGTACCTATAGAGCGCAGTACGTTATCCGGAACTGTGTAAGAATAGCAGCATTTCCCTGCCCTCTTTAGGCCGAATCTGACGTATAGAATGGCATTTAAAGTTTTTATCGACAAACGGTTGCGAAGTTTAGTTTTGACTATATTCATTTGGCTGAAAACGCGTTCCATTTCTGCGTTGGAATGAGGTAGTGATAATATTGATATTGCTAACTGAGATAAATCTGCAAAGGGGTTATTACCAGCTGCATCTTTGTAATCAATTACTTAATTCCAGAATTCTACAGTGGAAGATGTGCGTTCCCATTTAATGTGCACTATGTTTCTCCATTGAGACATGAGCCTATCCATTGTAGCTGCATCCACTCGGAATTCTTGGGCAATATCGATTAGAGAAGGCTTGACTGCTTTTAAAGTTTCTTCTACTGAAAATAAAGGTACTTTCTCAAGTATATTAAAATTAATTGGTAATCTAGAACGCAGCTCTGATACAAGTTTCAGTGTGAAATTCAGGCAACGTTGACGTAAATTATTTTCCACTTCAGGTTGAAGGTTGTATTCCCGTAATTTTGTTTCAAAAGCATATCCCATGTACGGTTTCGGATCCAAATTACTTTCTATATTTTGTGTAAAAATATCGACTCTCGCAGTTGGGTTCAAAATACGCCGACTTGTAGATTGAACTAAGGCACACAAATCTTTGTAACGTTTTGTTGGGTCAATATTGTTGCTATCAAGTAGCTTGTTCACAGCTTGGACTTCCTCCAAAATAGGTTTTAAATACAATAAATACAAATGATTCACAGGATCATTATACATGGAGTATAGTGTTTCTGCTATATAGCAGTGGTTATCGCGCCTAGCAACTTCAAACAGGAGTTTTAATTCCACCCATTGCTCCAGAATACGGTTGACTGCTGGTTCAATTGATATCCATCGGGTGTTGCACATCCATGGAATTAACAATGGTTAATTTGTTAATTGTTAATTGTTTGATAGATATTTTTGTAATATAGTCGACGGTTCGAAGAATGACTAAACCAGTTGTAGGTTTCTCTTATTAGATTCAACATTCCGTGGTAGAGTTTCTTTCGAAGCATGCGATAAAGCCAACTGTAATGAATGGCACACGCACCAAATTATCATTACCAGTTTCATTTTTTAATAGGGCATGTACTTCGTTGTTAGTGCCTGTCATCACCGTAGCATTATCTGTGTCAATACCGATCATTTTTTTTATTTCAATATTCAAAACTAACAATAATCTTTTAATACCGTTGACTATGCTGTTTGCAGTGCCATCTTCAATCTCGATCAACCCCAAAAATGTGGATATTATTGTTTTTAAAGATCGGCTGAAATATATGATCGATACTCCCAACATTTTGCTTACAGAAATATCCGTGGACTCATCGAGCAAGAGACTGTAATCTTGGTCTCCCAAATCTGACACAATTTCTTCAATAAAATGAGGCGCCAAAACATTTTTTATAATATTTGTGCATTTTGTACGATGGACTCGTAAGTCTCCACTTTTGCTATCATCGGTGTTTACATAAGTCTGATAAATGATCGACAGCCATAATCGAACAATGCGCGCACACAAACATCGCTAGTGAAGATTCTGCTCTCTGTATATTTAGATCTTTTTTAACTTTGGGAAAATTAATTGTTCTTTGACTTTTTACTGGTTCTATAGCTTTCTTATGCTTTATTGACATAATATGTAACTTTAAACAATGGACTTTTGCAATCATCTCGCACTTGCCGTACTTACAATATGCCTTCGTCGTATCATCTTCGACAGGCTGTAACCAATCCTTGAAATCCAGCATTTACTCCCACTCAGACCGGTAATGCTGACTGTATTTAGGCGGCATTTTAACGACTATCACGCAATTAATAATGCACGTAAAACTTTTAAACTTTCTTTCATTTACAGTG